>APFE031189356.1:0-24913 GCA_000404065.3 Pinus taeda
TAAGAAATACCTTGTTTGAGGCCAAGGGTTTTTCATATAGTTTCTCCAACGCCTTAATCAAACCCTCTGTCGTTGTTTCCTTCGAAATGTTGAAGGCGACCAACGCTGTGAGGCACAACTGTACTGTTTCGAGTGCTTTTCTATTGAGAAGGTTTCGTTCTTCATCTGTCATACCAGTTGGCATCTTTGTTTTTCCGCCCAATGGTAGGTATAGATCTTTTTGTTACAGATAATCTTCCATCTGCATCTTCCACAACGAGAAGTTTTGGCCGTTAAATTTATCGACCCTAAACTTACCATCTTTCGCCATTGCTCCCACTCGAACGAGGAACCCTTCTTTCCTGCTAGTTTATCAGCCAAATAGACCTTCGGCTCTGATACCAATTATTAGAAAATTATATATTACGGAGCAATGGAACACATAAAATATGGTAGAAATATAAACACATAAAACACATAAAATAAGAGGGACACAGATATATGTGGTTCACCCAGATTGGGCTACGTCCACCCCGAACAACCAATCCTTCCTTTCTATTATCCAACAAAATGAAGAGACATAACCTACATCAGATCCGTTGTAATATCCTCTCTTTTCTCTCACAGTCTCACCTCTTTGCTTCTTGCTCAGAGAATACACATCTATTACACAGCCTCAAATACAATGCCCTCATACAAAGAGAGGGGTTGCCTTCTAGGGCAAAAAACCCTAAACTAAACATAAATTCTACTTTTAGATCATCTGCCGAATGAACGGCCTAGATTGACTAGAAATTACTATACTTTTACAAGGCAATTTTACATCTGTTTTTAGATTCAGTGGCGCTACCCTCGAAACCCTAGACCCCCCAATTGGGGGGGTTGGCACCCCCAAACCCCTGTGGGGGGGACAAGTCCCCCCCCCGCACCCCCCCGCGTGGAGGGGTGTACAAAATTCATGGGGTATACATCCAGCTGAAACAAAGACCTCTGAACAATCATTCTCCACACTCAACATACTGCTCCTTGATGGCAGTCCGGAATGAATCCCAAGTGGGTGCAGCTAAAAACAGTGAGGCCATACTTTCATCCTTCTGCTCGTAGTAGGTTTCCTACTAGTCCTTGACGTGGGGGGGCAGCTCTAAGAAAAGCGAAAGTAATATTTTCCCGGCTGGAAAAATTATGAATAGAAAAATACTCTTTTAGCATATTTAACCATTTATCTATAGCATCTGCATCTATCCGACCCTCAAATATGGGAATGTCAAAATTAACTTGTACCTTAAAGAGTGTGGTGCTTATAGAGTAGTTGTTGGAAGTAGATGTGTCACCCTTGAGTAGCAGTTGAAGGATTTGGGCAAAGTTGTCCATCATCGCATTCCTTTGTCACTCGAGGGCCTCTTTGAGCAAGATTTTGATAGGATATTCTACCCCCTCATATTTCTTTTCATTCGCCATGGGACGCCATCGAGATTTGCAAGGCTAGTCTTGCAAAGGTTTGACCAGTTCAGGCCCTAACTCCTTATATTTCGACCTCGTTGGGGACATGCAAAGACAAAGAAAGAGCAAACTGCTCTGATACCATTGATCCAGATTTAAACAAGAATGCAACAAATTACAGATATAACCATACATATAGATATGCAACAAAAATAATACTTCCTTTCATTACTATAAAATACTGAAATATGCTTATAAACATAAATGGAAATAAACTAGCTAGGGCGATGGTAGCTTATCTCTGAGAAGAGATGTGGCGGCTACATGCCTATGAAATGTGTTACAATGAGGCTCGAAGGCCTATTTATTGTTGAGAAACAATGGAGAACCCTAAACATCTTAAAACCTAACCCTAGAAGATGAAACACCAAACCGTGGTCTCGTTTGGGTAAATTGGTACATCAACTTCTCAGGGTCATAACTTTGGCATATGATCTCCATTTGATGTGCACAATATCTTGTTAGAAAGATCTATCTGAGAAACACAACTTTTGGATGAGAAACATCAGTCCATGGACCCATATTTCTCCTAGTTTTATCAAAAAGTTTCATTTAGGGCTTCAAAACGGCTCCAGAAGTTTAGGACCCGAAAAAATGCTAAAAATAGTAAATTGTGCTACATTTAAGGAAACTGAAAAGCTAAAAGAAACAATGGTGGTGGTCCAAGTGGAATTGGTGGGTGGCCACCAATATCCACTTGGATCAAACACTTACCTCTTGATTTGCATATAGTCCTGAATAAACTCTTTCCTTAAGCTGGTTTCTTAGCTTCCTTTTCTATCTTGATCATAACTCTCTTCATCAACAATGACTCTCCTACTTCTTGTGACATCCCTTAGTTAACACTTGTCTTTTATAAATAATTGTAATTATTTTTAAAATGATTGAGAGAGGGACACATATTCCATTGCTTGACGAGTTGGTTGTTTTTAAATATCCGTCTTGGTTGGCTGAAAATAATTAAATGTGCTAACTAGGTAATAAATTAACTAAAAAAGGAAGGATTGGTCCAAGTGTCCATCAACTCCAACCACAAGCAAGAAAAATGACAAATGTTTAATGCAAAGTATGGGTTGCATTGTCAAGGGTGGTTGGACTGCTTAGACCACTTTGAATGATAGAACCATCATGGCCAAGAGGTAGGGGAAATTCTTGAAGGAGAGACCCTATGTGCACAAAGGAGGAATAATTCAATTGTGAAGAGGGTTGTTGGGAAGAAAACACAGAGTAACCATTTGAAGAGCTCTCATGAAGAGGCTTGCTAGGAGGAAAACATAAAGTGACCAACTGAAGAACCCTCATTAAGAGACTTGCTGGGAAGACAAAACTGAGTGACTAACTGAAGAACCCTCGTGAAGAGGCTTGTTGGGAAGAAAAATAGCGATACAAATTGAAGAACCCATAGGAAGAGGCTTGCTAGGAATAAATTATAGAGAGCAACAATTGACTTAAGGTTGAAGGAATCCACCGAAAACCTAGGGATTGAAGTACCTATTGTGTTGTGGAAGAAACACGCCAGTGTTTGTGAGATTGAGGAGCCACCAAGAGTTTCCTTGGGGTTGGAACTCTGGTGTTTGTTTCACTGATGAATCACCTAGATAAGTGATTCCTTATGTCCAACATTACCTTATCCACTGAAGAAATTTCTTGTAGTGTGGGTTCTCTTCTCCTGAAAGTGAGATGATAATTATCTATTGTATGGTATCTTGATATGGATGTTAATGTTGGGTGTAAGTTTGGAAGAATAATGTGAAGTATTTGAATAGTTGGTGTGTGAAGAAATTGTGGCCTTGAAACACCCATTTTCAGCTAATGATACTGACTAAACCTCCCAAGTAGAATATGGTTGTATACCCATGAAATGGTTCACCATGTTTACTTGGTTTTGATAGTTAGTGGGTGGAGGTGCGGTAACCTCAATATGCCCTATTTCAAGTGAAATATTGGTTTGGAACTCCTTTAAGAACACTCTACCTCAAGAATTGGAATTTGGGTCGAGGTTGAAAATTGCAAGAAAGACTTGGTTGCAACTTGTCTATGGTTGGGTTTAGAGTCGAAGTCCCAATCTTAGTTGCTAAGCACACTATAATAAGATACATATATTCAAGCCTTTATGCATTGATTGTTATGCCTATGCTTAATGCATTGGTATGTTGAGGAAATGAATTCCTGTGTAATGATAATCTATGTGCTATGGATGAGGAATGGTTCATCCCTAAAGGACTAATATGCTTATCATTATTTATGTTTTCATGTATTTATTTCTATACACTGTAATTAGGATGTTGATTTACTTAAGTTAATGACCCGGGAAGTCAATTTGTCATGGGAATATATTGTAAATGACTAGAATCTAATCTTAGGAATGGTTCACTCTCGTACTCATCCCGAGATTGCAAATTGGTCTAAATGGCCTGCATTTAGAGAGATGGTTAGATCTCTATAGTATTCATCATTTTATTGTGTTTATGATGGAATGGTTCAATTATTATGTTTACTTTGAACTTGAAATTAATCTATTATTTAAGTGTGAAGGAGGGGCAAATCCTTGTTGTAGAAGTGCTCTCTCTGTTTTTAATGATTTTCATGAATGACCTGTATATCTAGTTGATGTTTATTTAAGTGCAGAAAGGATAATGTCACTTTATATATATATACCAACTAAAGATCCCACAAGAAGAGGTTTGCTAGGAATAAATAATAGAGAGCAACAGTTGACTTAAGGTTGAAGGAATCCATCGAAAACCTAGTGATTGAAGAACCTATTGTGTTGGGGAATAAACATGCCAATTTTTGTGAGATTTAGGAACCACCAAGAGTTTCCTTGGGGCTGCAAATTTGGTGTTTGTCTCATTCATGAATCACCTAGAGAAGTGATTCCTTCTATCCAACATTAGCTTATCCACTGAAGGAATTCCCTGTAGTGTGGGTTTTCTTATCCTAAAAGTGAGATGATAATTATTTGTTGTATGGTATCTTGATATGGATTTTAATCCTATATGTAAGTTTAGAATACTAATGTAATTTTTTTGAATAGTTTGTGTGTGAAGGCAGTGTGGCCTTGAGACACATTGTTTTAGCTAATGATACCGATTAAATTTCCCAAGTAGAAGATGGTTATATACCCTTGAAATAATTCACTATGTTGACTTGGCTTTGATAGATGGTGGGTGGAGGGGTGGTAACCTCAATATGCCCTATTTTAGGTGAAATATTAGTTTGGAACTCCTCTAAGAACACTTTACCTCAAGAATTGAAATTTGGCTCATGGGTGAAAATTGAAACAAAGACTTAGCTGCAACTTGTCTATGGTTGGGTTTAGAGTTGAAGTCCTAATCTCAATTGCTAAGCACACTATCATAAGATACATATATTCAAGCCTTTATGCATTGATTTTTATGCCTATGTTTAATGCATTGATATGTTGAGGAAATGAATTCATGTGTAATGCTAATCTTTGTGACATGGATCAGGAATGGTTCTTCCCTGAAGGACTAATATGCCTATGATTATTTATGTTTCCCTGTATTTATTACTATACACTGGAATTAGGACGTTGATTTACTTAATTTAATGACCTGGGAGGTCAATTTGGGGGAATGCATTGTAAATGCCTAGAATATAATCTTAGGAATGGTTCACTCTTGTACTCACCTTGAGCCTGCAAATTGGTCTAAATGGCCCGCGTTTAGAGAGATGGGTAGATCTCTATAATATTCATTGTTCTGTTGTGTTGATGATGGAATGGTTCAATTCTTATGTTTTCTCTGAACTTGAAATTAATATATTATTTGACAGTGAAGGAGGGGCAAATCCTTGCTGTAAAAGGTGCTCTCTCTATGTTTATTGATTTGCATGACTAACCAATATATGTAGATGGTGTTTATTTTTAAGTGTAGAAAGGATAATGTCACTTATATCTATATATCTATATATATATATGTATGTATGTATGTATTCGAAGCTCAGGAGGGACAGCACGCAGAGGTCTGCAATTATATGTGCAAACTCTCATGGAAATAAGTGGGGCTAAGACTTGATACCTTATAAGGGCCATCAATGAGAATACATAAATATTCATATAATTACGTGCTAAGAGATTTAATAGATCTGAGTTAGAGCAGGCAGGTCGAGCACAAAGTATCCATGCTTAATATCCTTTTAAGGCCCAACGAGAATATGCCAATTAACAGGTGTAGAGAAAAGAATTAAAGCTCTATCGGAATAACCATGTCAAGTGTCAGTGGTAGGGTGACATGTCCCGAAGGGTCTTCCCAGAAATATCAAAGGAGGAGCACACCAGGGAAGTGTCAGGATGACAAGGACTAGGGTGATGTGGGAGTCGATCAACATGGAGGAAGCTAGGTGGTATTCGTTCAAACCCTATTGAAATTGTGATGGAGACTTCGCCTTGGAAAGAACACAAGATGACATAAGCCTGAGTTGTGCTGGCATACACGTAAGCCCGACCAGTCATTTATTGGTGCAAGGATGGTCCCACTGACAGGTCATCCCGAAAGAACGACCCTAGAGCATTCATAAGTGTACAAAAGAGGAAGGGCCAGGTAACAAATCCTGGGAGACATGAAAGGTTTCCGTCAACAAGTGATCTGTTAATTGACCCACTGACACATAATCCTAGGAGGTGTTCCCTAGAGCTTTTGATGAATTAACATGGGTGATGGGTCAGGTTGATAGACCGAGGTAACAAGAAACTTGGCAATAGCTGATGGCCCGTCGATTTGGGGAAAATAAATAAGTAAATAAATAAACATATATATATATATATATATATATATAGTGTGGGGAATTGGGAAAGCCAACCCATGAACGAGTTGGAAGCTAATGCTCTAACACCAAGTAGAGGTGAGAGGTTAGCTAGGACAACCACGTGGCAGAGTGAGGACATGGTGCCTTATGATTTGGTACAAATCAAATGGCCATAACTTTTGATCAAGAGGT
Source organism: Pinus taeda (assembly GCA_000404065.3). Taxonomy (NCBI): domain Eukaryota; kingdom Viridiplantae; phylum Streptophyta; class Pinopsida; order Pinales; family Pinaceae; genus Pinus; species Pinus taeda. Next base: position 6,442 of record APFE031189356.1, read on the forward strand.
TAGATTGAAGTAAAATTTTATGTCACTAGAATCGTCTTAGTGGGATGAATGCAACGAGGATGTATAATTAATGTTTTAAGTTATTTGAAATGATAAAAAAAATTAGACCCCATTTCCCTAAAGGCACCTTGTATTTTGGGTCAACATAGTAACCACCTCCTTTTATCCTGTGTTTTGGAAGGGTTTAGGAAAGGGTGTGTTACACTTCTAGGGCCTCTTCTATTGCAAGAAAATTCACACTTTCTTCCTTTGCTTCTATTTCACATTCACCTCTTTGAATGTCAATTTTTTTTTGTAGACAATCCCATGACATATGTCCTAACTTACCACATCCATAACATTTGACTTAATAGTTCTTTCCTTTACCTTTTCCTCTTACAAAATAACTTCTTCCTTTGTACTCACCTCTACTGTGTGACTGAATTGAGTGGCTTGAGATTCCTCCTTCCTCTCTTATGGATTGAAATTTCCCTCTACTGATGTGTTTTCCTTTTCCTCTTGCAAGACTCCTTCCTCTTTTCTTCTAACTCTACTTTCTATCTATATTCTCTTCTTCCTTTAAAGTAGCTTGATATGCATATTTCATTGTTCTTACAGAAAATATATTGGTCTCATCCTAAATTTCATACCTCAATCCATTGACATACCTAGCAACCTTTCCAACATCTTCTTCTATATTAATAACTCTAATATTTATTATATAAAATTCCTAAGTATACTCTTTTACAATCATATATTTTTTTTTAAGGTTTATCATTTTCTTAAAAATATTCAATTGGTAGTCTTTGGGCATGAACTTACCTTTAAATTTAATAAAAATTATGTCCCAACTCCTAATCTTGGACTTTCCCTTTCTTTCTCTAACTTCTTGCACTTCCTCCTACCATAGGGATGCATGGCCTTTTAATCTTGTTATTACATATTTCACTCTCTTTTCTGTTGAATTTCCATGCTCTTGGGTCTACGATAGAATCTTAGAATCTATGATGCTACCAAACCTAGAATCTCAACAAAGCTACTTTCCACAATGGAATAATATAAAGCAGTAAATCACACATGCACAAGTATAGACAACTTTTTAAAAATTTCAACCTAACTTCATTATATTAATCAACATATAATACAAATATCTAGGGCTACCATATAAGGGATAATGTCCCTCAAATATCCACAAGTACAAGAATACACGATCTAATGACAATCTCACTGCAATCTCTATGTCGTAAACAATCACCAAATCACCTAAAAATGCGGTCATGTTTTTTCCTTCTTGGCTCCTAGACCCTGCGGCTCAACTTCAGATGTGTTTTGGCTATGAATTGTGTTCTTGTGGATGTCCATTAGCCTCCAAATTCACCTTCTATTTATAAATAATAAAAGGGCTCCATTAAGACATCCAAATTAGCTTGAAAACTTTTCATTAGGCCATTATAACACTAGGATGACCTTAACACTTGTTTTCCATGCCCACTCTTGAACTTAAAAACTTAACAAATCACTAAGGACAATTCGAATTTTGACGATTATTAAAGTGTTAGATCCTCCTTGCCATCTTCTATCATATCCATCCATCACATGTCCAAAATGCCTCATGGTTTTGGCCAAAACATCGATGGGTTTAAAACCCCAACCTTGGGTTCCAAGCCCACAAGTGATTTTTACAACACTTCACCCTCCAAACTCCAAACCCTAGGGCTTGGAGTACCTCCTAAGCTATTAAAAAATCAACACTCCCTCTTAGAGAGGGATGGACTTCCAATAATAGGAAGTAACTCATCGTCATCATCACTGATCGTAACAGTTGCCCAACTCTTAGAGCTCACAACTGCAATAATCCTTGTAGCGTGAACTACACCCCTCTCGGAAGTGTCATTGTCACTGGAAGCATCCTACTTCTTCTTCTTCTCCTAAAATGTCTTCCACTCTCTCCATGATTCCTGCTTGGTAGATATAGGATCGCCCTTGCTCCCCATTGACCACACACTCTTCATGGGATGCAAAGTCTACCTCTGAATCTGCAAGCTCCCATTAGAACTCAACTCCCTCTGAGCCTTTGGAACTTGGACCTTCTTCTTTGGAACCTGTACATGTACCTCTAAAGCATGTACCTGAAACTAATTCTTTGGAACCTACACTTGGTCTGCCTGCTTCATTTTCCCATGATGTATAGGCTTGCCCATTAGTCTGTATGACCATGCCCTCTAACTCCAAGTATAATACCTGCAGAGCTAGAGGCTCTAGGCCTGAGTCTTGCCTTCCCATCTTGGAACAAGACCTCAGACCCCTTCTTCTCTATCATAGAGACATATATCATGTTATATATGAGTCTTGTTACAAATAATACATCCTAGACCCGCATCAACCATCCTGTCTCCATTTTGAATGAAACAACTCTGGATCCTCAGATATCCTTCTGACTCTTGTCACCCAAAACCATGTGAAACTTCGAGACCTATTGAGCTAGAGTCTCAAAAACCTACTGTGACCTTGTCATATGTTTCGATGCACCACTATCCATGTACCATCCATCCTCATCGATAATACCCTGTGAGAAATGAGAGATCATAGCCAATTCCTCCTCCTCCAACCTCCTGGTGAGAGCATATATCTTAGTAAAGGTGGAAACACTAGGAACGTGCTACCCTTCCTTCTTCTCTTCATTTCCTGTATTTTTCTTCATCAGACATCTCGATGAAAAATGACCCATCTTGCCACAGTTGAAACACTTGACTTTACTCAAGTCCTTCTGCTTACCCTTCATTCATGCTACAAGTTCCATGTCATCATCGAAATCCTTCTTCTTAGGATGAATATCCTCATCTCTCAACTCTTCCTGAATGAAGTCATCCCACAGTTTATTCCAGTGTAGCAACTTCTCACTAGAAATGATTCCCTAGATGAAGGGCTTCCATTCCTCGGTGAACCTTTTTCAGAGAAATCCTCACCATATTAGAATCTGAAATAGTCACATCGATGACAACAAGCTCATCATTGACCTGAGACAATCTCATCAGATAAGAAGTCACTCCTTCACCCCGTATCATCTTGGAGGAATTTAAATTATCCTCCAATACCAGTACTTGGTTCTTATTCTTAGTCAAGAACAAATTCTGAAGAGTCATCCACATCTCATGTGTAGTGTTCGTCCCAGAAAAATGACATATTAGGGGATCCTTCACACCCTCAAGGATGATCAAACTCACCCTCATATCCAAATCCTCATACACTTCTAACTCCTTTGGGTTAGTTGGCTTCTTGATGGATTTCTCAAGGAACTCCCAGATCCTGTTGACCTGCAAGACTAACTGGATCATTTTCTTCCATGGACTATAGTTGGACAACCCCTCCAACCTATCCTCATAATGAAGACCAACTTGCAACTTCGACATTGTAGTGATCCCTTCACATACAGTGTAACCAACTCCCTCTTAAGTTGTACTTTGATGTGCACACTCTAATTCATTATCTTCCAAAGTAGCTCAAACACACTCTGATACCATGTTGAATTTCCACGATCCTAGGTCTAGGATAGAATCTTAGAATCTTTGATGTTACCAAACCAAGAATCTCAACAAAGCTACTTTGCACATTAGAATAATATAAAGCAGTAAATCACACATGCACAAGTATAGACAACTTTTTACAAATTTCAATCCAGCTTCGTTATATTAATCAACATATAATACAACTATTTAGGGATCCCATACAAGGGATAATGGCCCTCAATTATCCATAAGTAAAAGAATACAAGATACACTAATAATATCACTACAATCTCTCTGTCGTATCTCATCCTATCAGTCCTTCGCTTTTGTTCTACTCTCTAGGTGCCCATTAGTCCATCAAAATATAGCAAATAGAGACTTTGGGAGGGCTTCCTGCTATCACTACTGCAAGTGGATTCTGCTACAATGAACATGGGTTGATCCAATATGGTCTTCTAGGCTAGCCAACGCTTGAGCTCTAATATGCCAATCTAGTATTTTTTTCGTCCATCAAAGAGCTACACATTAGGATCCAATCTTCACCCAAACTTCAGCTGTCAACGTAACTTTATGAATTCTTGTCAAGGGATACTTTGGGTATCCAACACGTTTCCCTCCACTAGTCCAATAAAACCCAATCATTCATTGTAACATCTGCTCCTTCTTGAGGTTTCCAACCACCCAAGTAAACCTCAACACATGGCTCCCATATGCTGCATATAAATCTGATCCAAGTTGAAACTTCACTATAGAATCTACCCACTAGTTAGGGAATTTAACCATCAAGTCTTCCCTTCCTCTTTGGCTTCCACAAGTTACCCAAACTGTCCACACTTAGACAACCTTCTACCTAGCACAGATTCAACATCAAAACAACACTAAGATACCTCAAATCTGGAGTTGCATTCTTGTAGATTAGGTTGGATGGTTAGGGCATAAACAAACCTCTTATTCTCCCTTCCAATCACCTCAAACTACCCTCAAATAGTTGTGGCTTTCTCTCCCTACTTGATCTGGGTGGTTTGTCTTTCTAAACAAATGATATAACCCTCATTAGGCTTCCCTAAATGAGCTCGACATCCATGTAGATGAACAAAACTACTATGGCCCTCAAACAGAGGCTAGAACAACCCTCATGCATTGCCAAAACTGCCCAGATTTCATGCTACAACCTCCTTTTCCCTGTACTTGACCTAGTAAATAATCACTAAATCACCCAAAAAATCAGTCTTAATTTTTCCTGCTTGGCTCCTAGACCCTAAGGCTCAACTTCATATGTGTTTTAGCTATGAATTATGCTCTTGTGGATTTCCATTAGCCTCCAAAATCACCTTCTATTTATACATAATAGAAGGGCTCCATTAATATGTCCAAATTATCTTGACAACCTATCATTAGGCCATTATAACACTAGGCCGACCTTAACACTTGTTTTCCATGCCCACTCTTGAACTTAAAAAATTCATAACCCAATAAGGACAACTCAGATTTTGACGATTCTCGAAGCGTTGGATTCTCCCCGCCATCCTCTATCATATTCATCCATCACATGTCCAAATGCCCTCATGGTTTTGGCCCAAACATCAATGGGTGCAAAACCCCAACCTTGGGTTCCAAACCCACAAGTGACTTTTGTGGCGCTTCACCTTCCAAACTCCAAACTCTAGGGCTTGGAGTACCTCCAAAGATACTAAAAAATCTACATTTTCTTCATCCACATATTCATAATCAAAGTATATGTCTATAAAATTAATCCAATCCACCATCTCCTCAACATTTAAATTTCCATCATACATGGACAAATCCATTTTGGGTATGGCACATACTCTAGAAATCATTCTCAACATCCTTACATATGTTGTTTCTACACCTAGCTCTTGTTCTTCATTATGAGCTTCTTCTTCTCTCTCACTAAAATCTCATTTGTCATCTCTCTTTTGAGCAGTCATAATGGCCTCCAATCTTATTTGGACGTACCTCATATCATATAACAATGTTGCATTTGTTACAAGTCTCCCTCAACCTATTCCTTCTCCTACTCCTCTTTGTTTATGTGTCATTTCTTTTTTTACAAGAAAACACATTATCTAATACCAAACTTATGATGGATTTGTATTAATACTCACTCATTTAACATTTCTTAGAGTTCAACTATTAAGTATCAATTCTATTCTATTGTCGAACAAGTGCTAAAACTCCACTTCCCATGTTATCAAATGTTATAACCAACATCCATGTGATATTATTGAGGACTTAAGCCACTACATGGCAAATAGTTACACCCAAACAATCACCACACAATCAAGCGCTATAACCAAGTGTTTATCGGAACCTCAAGCCACTAGAGGTTTCACAAATAGAAAAATTATTTCTACCTTGGTGTAATAGACAACAATAAATGGACAATTCTCAAATGATTAATACCACTAGAGATTCAACAAATTTTATTCTCTATATTGAACATAATGTAAGATCCACACAACAAAATCCTAGTAGACAGACTGTTCGTTAATGGTCTTTTTCCTGACATAATTTCTCTATTAACTTATGCTATTGACACTGAAACTTCTGAAATTTGTTGTAGTGCACACTTTATGGTTTCTTTCAATATATTTAAACTCTACATTGGAATCTCATGACATTGGGGGTTTACTTTGGCATGGACAAGCTTCAAAATCTTGATACTAGAATGTTGGACTTTGGGGTTGGAATTGTTCCTGGGAACATCGAACTATTAACTTCCATTGCAATGTACTTCTCCAGTGTAGGAAAAGAAATTGGCCAAGCTCAATCCTTGGCATGGTAATCATTATTCAACAATTAATCATATAATCAAACATAACACCATTCAATTAATCAACATGGAGTTGAAAAACTCAAATATTTATTCTATAATCAAAATAGAGAATGGACGAGTACATATTTGGTCATTATATTCACAACTAAATCCTTTGGTCTTAGACCTTTCCCACACACTCTAATATCTCTCTCCCCCCTTCAATCCTTTCACATATAAAACTATTTTTTAATTAAAAAAACTTAACCTCTTGGTATTTTATCTAATAACCTCCATAATCTAGCTAATTTATTCTATTACATGGAAATGAAAATGAAACTCATCAAACTTACGAAATGTCTATATTTCTAGAACTATTTCAATCTAGAAAACTCTAATTATTACAAATTTAAATGAAAATTTGAGGCGACCAACTTCCTCTACTAAATCTTTTTACCTATGAAGGTTAGTCACAAACTTGAGTTGTAAGATGATCAAGCATCATAAGGCCTTCAACTTTTGAAACTAATGGGAACTTGCTTATTATTTTAAATGCAAGGTTCATCCTCTGAGCCATACAATGAATACTTAGCATATAAATTGAAGATTATAGTTGTATTTTGACACAAAGTCCATTCATTTATCCTTGCATTATTGATGATCAATCTACACCAACACATACCAACTTGTTTATGATCTCTAAATGATCCATACCTCCAAATTTTTTCAAACAATTAATAATAGGTTCATAAATATATTCAACAAAAGAATTCTCTCTCATTTTATGAATCTTAAGTAGATAAGAACACCTAATATGCTCATTAACCATACAAATGCTAATGTAGATCAATGAAGTGCTATTAATAATTGTAACCTCATCTAAAGACAATAACAAAAACCTGACATTTCCAAACTTCTCTTTCATATTACCCCTTTCTACTTGAGATAGATATATTCCCCATTCTCAAACACTTATTATAGACCAATTAGAAGATGAAAATTTTGACACTACAAGAAATGATAGAGATTTCATGCAAAATAGATAAGCTAGCATAGGACAACCTGTATATAATATGTGAATACAATGCTTAATTTGTCATCTTGGATAAAAAAATTCTTTCCATTTTATTTCCAAATAAATATGTGATGGTTCCACCACTTGCCTCGAGTTTTCCCTCACTTATTAAGTGTTTTTTTTAGTCATTTTCATATTTGAAAAATTGCCATTCATCATACAGTTTGATCCAGGTGGACATTGGTGGCCACCTTCCAAATCCACTTGGACCCCCACTATTGTTTCTTTCAACATTTTCAGTTTCTTTAATTGTAGCACAACTTACAATTTTCAGCAGTTTTTCGGGTCCTGAACTTTCGGAGCCGTTTTGAGGCCCTAAACAACGTTTTTTTGGGAAAACTAGGAGCAACATGGGTCCATGGACTGATGTTGCTCTTCCCAAAGTTGTAATTCTTGGATAGATCTTTCTAACAAGATATTGTGCACGTCAAACAGAGATCATATGCCAAAGTTACAACCTCGGGAAGTTGATGTACCAATTTACCTAAATGGGGCCCACAATTTGGCGTTTCATCTTCTAGGGTTAGGTTTTTGGATGTTTACGGTTTTCCATTGTTTCTCAACAATAAATAGGCCTTCGAGCCTCATTGTAAGACAATTCAGAGGCATGTATCCGCCACATTTCTTCTCAGAGATAATCTACCATCGCCCTAGTTGGGTTATTTCCATTACTGTTTGTAAGCATATTTCAGTATTTTACATTAATAAAATGAAGTAGTATTTTTGTTGCATATCTGTGTTTATGGTTATCTCTGTAATTTGTTGCATTCCTGTTTAAATTTGGATCAGTGGTATCAGAGGGGTCTACTTTTTCTCTGTTTTTCTTTGCATGTCCTTGACGAGGTTGGGATATAAGGAGTTACGGATTGAACTGGTCAAACCTTTGCAAGACCAGCCTCGCAAATCTCGACGGCCTCCCATGATGGATGAGAAGAAAGACGGGGGTGCAAGAGATCAAAATCTTGTTCGAGGAAGCCCTCGAGCAACAAAGGAATGCTATGATGGACAACTTTTCCAAGATCCTTCAGTGACTACCCAGAAGCGATGCATCAGCTTCCAGCAACTACTTTGGAAACGCCACGCCCTTTAAGGTACAAGTTAATTTTGAAATCCCCATATTCGAGGGTCAGATAGATGCAGATGCCATAGATAAATGGTTAAATATGCTAGAGGGTTATTTTTCTGTTTATGAATTTTCGAGTCAGGAAAGCATTGTTTTCGCTCTTCTCAAAGCAGCCCCCCACGTCAAGGATTGGTGGGAAACCTACTGTGAGAAAAAGAATGAAAATACCGGCTCACTATTTTCACCTACACCCACCTGGAATTCATTTTGGGATGCCATCAAGGAGCAGTACTAGCCTATCGGAAGCTATGAGGATCAATACATAAAGTGGGCCATGCTGCGACAGGGAAGGGAGCAAGATGTGCCAGAGTTTACCAATCTTTTCCATACCCTTCACACATAGTTGGATATCAAGGATTTGGAGTAGCATTTGATACTAAAATACCATGGCTGCCTGCACAAGTACATCCAGGAAGCAATAGAATTCCTGAACATCTCCTTGCTTAGCATAACATACTGATATGCCGTCAAGGTCGAGCAAAAGTTTAAACAGAAGAATCGAGAATTTGGATCTGTGAATCCGAAGTAAGGGAAAGGTGCCCCTAAACCACAGAATAAAGGACAAAGCCAAGCTGGGGCAACCCAAGACAACCCGCCAAAGCTGCAAGCAAAGAACAACACCGCGAAGCCAAAAAAGGACACGGGAAAATGGTATGAGTTCCATAAGAGCTCCACTCACAACATAAGTGAGTGTTGGGCCAAGCAGTCACTAGTGGTTGAGCTAAAGGTTTCAGAATTAGATGCATGTTCCGACTCTGAGTCAGAACCCGACAAGGGGAATGACAAAGGGAATTAGATTATTGATGCGGAGCCCAATGCCACTGTTGCCATCACGAAGATAGAGAAGGAGGAACCCGAAGATTTAGAGGGGGAGGAGCATCTCTTCCACTCCTAGATGTGGGTAAAGGGCTCCCCGCTACAATTCATTGTCGATAGCAGGAGCCAAAAGAACCTCATTTTGGTAGAGGTCATGAAGCGGTTGGGCCTACCAACCATAGCACATCCACAACCGTACACCATTGGGTGGCTTCACCAAGGACGGGATCTTCACGTGAGCCAGTACTGTTGCCTTCCATACAACATCAAGCCCTTCACAGATGAGGTATTGTGTGATATTTCTCCTCTTGAAGTTTGTGATGTATTATTAGGAAAACCATACTTGTGGAAGCGACATGTGGCCCTGTGTTGTTATTGTTACATGGGGAAATAAGTTGTACAGGATACCGGAGGTAGCACCACCTACCACCATCTCTTTGGTTACTGTAAAACAATGTAGTAAGCTCATTTACAAAACCGGGAAATTTATTTTCCTAATGATACACCCTCAAGGAAAGAAGAAGATGGTGGCCATGGCCTCCAGAAAGGGCCCCTCCACACGACAACTACAGATGGACAAGGTTGTGGAGGAGTACGAGGACATCTTCACCTTCCCCGTAGGGGTTCCTCTACACTGTCAAGTCAAGCACTCCAATGATCTGACCCCAGGCGTGCCGCTACCTAATGGACCAATCTATCGGCGCTCTGTTCTGGAGAATGATGACATCAAGAGGCAGATTCAGGAGCTGCTGCAAAAAGGTCACATCTGTCTGAGTTCATCACCTTATGGGAGCCCAATCGTGTTGGTACAGAAGAAGGATGGGACTTGGAGACTGTATTGACTATCGGGCGCTGAACAAGATCACTGTCCGTAATAGGTACCTAATCCCGTGAATTGATGACCTCCTGGACCAACTAAAGGGGGAAATATTTCAGTAAGATCGATTTGAATTCAGGATATCACTAGGTACCAATTGAACCCTCTGATGCATGGAAGACTGCCTTGAAAGCCAAGGAGGGCCTTTTCGAATGGTTGGTTATGCCTTTCGGATTGACGAATGCTCCTGCAACCATCATGAGGCTAATGGATGACATATTGCGACCATTCACCAACTCATTTGTAGTGGTATACTTAGATGACATTCTGATCTTTAGCCAAAGTTGGGAAGAGCACCTCCACCACATCCGATAGGTTCTCCAAACACTGCGACAACACAAGCTATGTACCAATTTGGAGAAATGTACTTTTGGCATGACCTAAGTTCAATATCTGGGATACATTATTGATAAACGGGGGTGCATGTGGATCCATCCAAGATCTAAGTCATTCGGGATTGGCCATCTTGTTATGCTCTTAACCTGCAAGATGATACCAGAATACCAGATATGCAAAGAAATATACCCAGAACATAGAACAGTGAGAAATAACAGCAAGTATTTTATTATTTAGAAAGCAATGTTCACTTGCCTCTTCGACGCAGCAACCTCCAACAGAGCAGATCTCGATTACAAAATAAGACACGATGCTCCTCGAGGGGAGTCCCTATCCTTTATATAGGATTCATACATGCAATACCATGGGGCAATACCATGGTTCTTGTTAATACCATCTATCTAATACCATGGCCCATTTGCAACTAATTGTGGTCCCTTCATTAAATGCGGGTTAACCACTTACAATTATTAATATGGACTTTATTGACTCTTTATTTAACTATAACTATGACTTAATCTTATTACATAAATAAGGGGGTTAGGGTGGGACCCTAACATGCCCTCCCCCATAAGAATAGCCTTGTCCTCAAGGCTAAACCTACAGAAACTGCTGAAGAATACTGGTTGGTTCCCAGGTTGCATCTTTCGGAGAGGTGTCTTTCCACTTGATGAGGACTTCCTTGATCATGCGGCCACGCAAGTGCCTTTCACGTGTATCAAGAACCTGTTCAAGTTGGAGCCAGATTGATCCTTCTTCATCTAGTTCAAGTAGATTGGTTTAAATTCTGCAATTCTTCCCAATCACTTTCTTGATGCATGAGACATGGAAAACTGGATGGATTTTTGCAGTGGGTGGCAAAGCTAGCTTTTTGGCAACTTCTCCAATGCGCTGAAGTACTTGATATGGTCCATAGAATTTTGGTGATAGTTTCTGACAACCCTTGTCTTTGAATGATGTTTGCTCATATGGTTGCAACCTCAAAAATACCTAATCCCCTTCTTGAAATTGGCATTATGAGCGATGTTGATCTACCTGTTGCTTCATGCGGTTTTGAGCTTGATGAAGATTCTCTCTAAGGTGAGCCAACATGGTTGTGCGGTTCTGTAGGAGTTGATCCACTGCTTGTACCTTCGAGCATCCCTTGATATAAGAGGTAGGGGAAGGAGGGAGTTGACCATAAATTGCTTCATATGGAGTCATTTTGGTGGTGGCATGATAGTTGGTGTTATACCACCATTCAGCTAGAGGTAACCACTGTACCCAGAGATGTGCTTTTCTGAAGTGAAACACCTAAGGTATGTTTCCCAGACATTTGTTGACTGCTTCGTTTGACCATCAGTTTGTGGATGATAGGAAGTACTGAGTTGTAGTTGGGTACCTTGTAGCTGGAAGAGTTCCTGCCAAAAGTTACTGGTGAAGACCGGGTCACGATCAGACACAATGGAAGTGGGCATGCCATGCAATTTGAAGATCTGATCCATAAAATATTGAGCGACCAAAGTTGGTGGTAAAGGGTGGGGTAGGGCGCAAAAATGAGCATACTTAGAAAGTCTGTCCACAACCACCATGATGACTGACTTGTTTCATAACTTTGGAAGACCTGTTATGAAATGCATAGAAACCTTCGTCCAGATTAAGGTCGGGATGCACAATGGCTGTAATGTGCCTGGGGATTTGACTGTTTCTCCTTTGTGGTGTTGACAGACATCGCATTCAGCTACAAAAGTAAGAATGTCCTTTTTCATGCCTATCGAAATAAAAGATATTTGAGTGCGAGCATATGTCTTCTAAAAGTCTGAATGTCCTGCAGTGGGAGATGAGTGCAAATCTGCCAAAATGCGGCTTTTGAGGGTGGATGTTGGTGATATTGCGACTCTGTCCTTGTAACGAAGAATCTCATCCTGCCACGAGTAGCCCGCTGTGGAATTTGGACCCTCCTACAATTGATTAATGAGTTGGGAGAGCCAGGGATGTGAAAACCATTCCTTGCGGGCCTCTTTAATCCATTCTGGAATGGGAAGGGAAATTGCAAGCAGGGTACTTTCCTCCTCAAATTGGCGGGATAATGCATCTGCTACAATATTTTCGCACCCTTTCTTGTAAATTATCTCATAATCATATCCCAACATTTTGGCGAGCCATTTATTTTGTTGTGGTGAGGATAGGCATTGCTCCAAAAAATATTTAAGGCTTTGATGGTTGATATGGATTTGGAAATGTCGCCCCAATAAGTATGGTCGCCAGGTATCTACTGCATGTAATATGGCCATGATGTTGGTGATATTACGACTCTATCCTTGTAGTGAAGAATCTCATCCTGCCACGAGTAGCCCGCTGTGGAATTTGGACCCTCCTACAATTGATTAATGAGTTGGGAGAGCCAGGGATGTGAAAACCATTCCTTGTGGGCTTCTTCAATCCATTCTGGAATGGGAAGGGAAATTGCAAGCAGGGTACTTTCCTCCTCAAATTGGCGGGATAACGCATCTACTACAATATTTTCGCGCCCTTTCTTGTAAATTATCTCATAATCATATCCCAGCATTTTGGCGAGCCATTTATTTTGTTGTGGTGAAGATAGGCATTGCTCCAAAAAATATTTAAGGCTTTGATGGTTGATATGGATTTGGAAACGTCGCCCCAATAAGTATGGTCACCAGGTATCTACTGCATGTAAGATGGCCATCATCTCCTCATAAGTAGATTGTCCCAGATTCTTCCCACTTAGTTGTTGGATCGTGAAGGCCAAGGGTCAACCTTCCTACATTAAGACTGCCCCAATACCTGTACCCAAAGCATCACATTCAATCACAAAAGATTTGGTGAAGTTTGGTAGTGCTAAGACTAGAGTGGAACACATGGCATGTTTGAGAGCTGTAAAGGCCTGTTGTGCTTCATCATTCTAGAGGAATGAATTTTTCTTGAGGAGTTGAGTAAGGGGCCTAGCAATGCAGCCATAATTGCGGAAAAAATTGCAATAGTAGCCTGTGAGACCCAAAAATCCTCTCAGGGTCTTCAATGTCTTAGGTTGAGGCCAATCCTGCATGGCCTGGATCTTTTTTGGGTCCACCCTGACACCTTCACACCCCACAATGTGGCCCAAATACTCAACTTCTTCCATGCCAAAAGAACACTTGGACATCTTGAAAAATAATTTATGCTTGCAGATTAGTTGCAAGAGCAGATCTACATGCTGAAGATGTGCAGCCCAGGTACGACTGTAGATGAGGATGTCATCAAAGAAAACAAGGACAAATTTTCTGAGATATGGTTTGAGCAAGTGGTTCATAAGGCTTTGAAAAGTGGACAGGGCATTACGAAGACCGAATGGCATGACCAGGAACTCATAATGGCCTTCATGAGTTCGGAAAGCAGTCTTTGGGATGTCTACTTCTTTCATGTGGATTTGGTAGTAGCCGGAGCGAAGGTCAAGCTTAGCAAATAATTGAGCCCCATTTAGTTCATCCAACAAATCATCAACAACCGGAATGGGAAATTTATCTTTGACTGTCAACTTATTAAGGGCCCTGAAGTCTGGACACATATGCCATTCCCCATCTTTCTGAGCACCATGACCACCGGCGATGAATAAGGACTAATGCTGGGACAAATGATGCCTGCTTCCAAGAGTTCCTTGATTATTTTTTCTATTTCATTATTTTGGGCAAACGGGTATCTATATGGGCACACATTTGGTGGTTGGGCCCCTGGGACCAAAATAATGTTATGATCATGTTCCCCTCTCGAGTGTGGAAGCTCATGAGGCTTGTCAAAGACTGGTAGATGGTTGTTTAAGATCTATTGTATCTCAGGATGAATATGAATAGGCTTGGGTTCGCAGGCCTGGATGGCATTAAATTGAGCTATGACTCCATGGTGGCCCTTTTTTAACAATTTTTCCATCCGATGTGAGCTGACAATAGAGGGAGCTCTCGCCTGGAGTCTGCAAAGGGTATGTGTGTGGTTGTTCTACTTAAAGCTCATATATAACTCCTAGAAATCCATTGTGATTGGGCCAAGTGTGCGAAGCCATTCAGCACTGAGGACAATGTCGCACCCTCCCATGTGTATGGAAAACATGTGGGTCTTTAATTGAGAATCCCCCATTTGAAGTTTGACATTTTCACAGCGGCCTTCACATTTCATTGTTCCCCAATCAGCAATTTGGACCTAGAAGTTAGAAACTGCTTGGACAAAACAATGCACTGCTTCCGCAACTTTTTGATGGATAAAATTATGTGTACTTCCACTATCAATCAAGACTACTACTAGTCAATGCGTAATAAAACCTCTGATTTTTAGAGTTTGAGGCGAAGAAATCCCTACCAAAGCATGCAGCAAGATAACTAGTTCTTCAGGTACATTGTCCTGCTAGTTTTCCTCTTCTTCCTCCTCTGGTTGCTCAAGTGGTGGGGCTTCCTCCGATGCATTGTGATCAGTAGCATCAATTTGAAAAAATTTGGGCTCCTTGCATTTATGCCCGGGGGAGTATTTCTCATCACAGTAGTAACATAATCCTTGCTTTCTTCTTTTCGCCACTTCTGTTGGTGACACCTTTTGAACCTTGAGTGTCTAGGTAGTGCTTTGAGCCTATAGGGGGCGACCCTTGGTGATGAAATTTGGGTGATTAGACTGGGCCGCCAATGCACGTTCAACGTCATGAGCTAACATGCAAGCCTGCAGCCATGAGTTAGGGTGGTGCAGTTGGACGTGGGCTTGTGTGGCTTCTTTGAGACCACTGACAAAACATTCCGTGTAGAACTCATCTTGTAGACCTCCAGTGCAGAAAGCTAAGGCTTCAAAGGTTGCAATATATTCATTCATTGTTCTTGTTTGTCTAAGCTTAGTGAGACCGCCCAAAAAGTTAGAGTCATGGTCAAAGCGATCCATAAGAGCTTTTTTGAATGTATCCCACGTTAAGGGCCTTCCATAGCAACGTTGATGCCATTGCCACCATTGCCATCTTTCATTGTCCAAGTACATGATACCCACACTAAGCTGAGTCGCATTATCCAGGATGTAATTGAGTGTGAAATATTGCTCCATTTGTGCTATCCATGCGACCGGGTTAAAGCCATCAAATTTATGCATGTCCAACTTGGGAGGTTGTGGATGGGATGGTTGGGGGGTGCCAAAGAGGTGAAGAGACTGGCTAGACTCACCCTCATTGTTTTCATTGCCAATATATGCCTCCTCACATGCCTCCACCTTGCCCTTAGAAAGTGCTATAGTTATTTCCTTCAGTTGCACTTGGATTTCTTTCAAGGACAATTCAAGGTTGTCCATCCTCTCATTCGCCATAGTTTGAGCTCTAGTTTGTACCATGCACCGAGCCTATTTACTTGAAATTTTGGACCACTCAAATTTTTTGGCACTAACAATTGAATGGTACTGCCTTGCTTAGCTCGTTGTCCTGATTCTTATGGGCTAAGTCACTAATAAGCGCCCCAGGGGGGTCTCAATTTTTTTTTTTTTAACTCCTAAATGAGTTTTACTCCTTGCTTAGGAATACTACAATAGCCGAATCCCGGAAATGTCAATGCTGCCAAAAGTCCTGCAAAAGTCACGCCCAGGTATAGGAACCCACACAACTACTCAGATCTAGATGGCGGATTTGATGGATCTGAGAGATCTGAATGGCTGATCGGATAGATCTGAACAACGAAACATATTGATGTTGTGGATCTGATGGATCTAATAGATCTGAATGGCTATTTTGATAAATCTGAACTGAGGAACTAATTGTTGCTACTGATGCAAAACCCCACTTGTGAGATCGGATTTGATAGAGATTATGTGTGATCTAGAGAGAGAGAAGGGAACTATGGTCTCTAGGAGCGTTAGGTGCTACAGATCACAATATACATAAGGATATGATAGTAGTACTCGACCCGATTTTTCAGGGCACTAACCAAGGAGGATCAATCGTACCCTTAACTGTACAACCCGACTACCCTATCGTACGGGCGAGTAATCTCTCTGAGTGCTATTCTCGGTGTATTGTAGCAGCAAGACAACCGATGGTTTATCTATGGCGAGGTTTCAAGGGAGCTAGGGGACTTCCGATATACCCAAAGGGTACTTGGAAGACAGTCCGTGCGCAGTTCTGTCTAATGCACTACTACTCGAAGGGGTACCCACAAGGGTTACAAGGAAGTCCAACAAGCGTGACCACCTCTTGTATTTCCTGCGTGCATGCCTCCACAAATCTGCAAATTTATGCGCTCAATGACAGATCCCATGGTTTAAAGACGTTAGAACATGTCTCTAGCCAAAAAAAAATTTGCTAAAAAATGAAGATCCCACCAGCCCTGGAAAGCGCTCTGATACCACTTGTTATGCTCTTAACCTGCAAGATGATACCAAAATACCAGATATGTGAAGAAATATACCCACAACATAGAACAGTGAGAAATAATAGCAAGTATTTTATTATTCAGAAAGCAATGTTCACTTGCCTCTTCGAGGGGGAAACCTCCAATAGAGCAGAGCTCGATTACAAAATAAGACACGATGCTTCTCGAGGGGAGTCTCTATCCTTTATATAGGATTCATACATGCAATACCATGGGCCAATATCATGGTTCTTATTAATACCATCTATCTAATACCATGGCCCATTTGCAACTCACTGTGGTCCCTTTGTTAAATGCGGGTTAATCACTTACAATTATTAATATGGGCTTTATTGACTCTTTACTTAACTATAACTATGACTCGATCATATTACATAAATAAGGGGGTTAGGGTGGGACCCTAACACATCTCCAACCACTCTGACAGAGCTCCACAACTTTCTAGGTCTTGCCAACTTCTATCGCAGGTTCGTGTTGGGGTTTTCTAATATCACTTGGCCCTTGAGTCAAGTCACCAAAGGAGGAGTGAAAGCAAAATTCTTTTGGTCTGAATCTCAACAGAAGGCATTCATAGAGTTGAAATATCGCCTTTGCATGGCACCAGTGCTCACGTTACCAAATTTGCAACAACCATTTGAGGTCAAGACAAATGCTTCTGACTATGCTATTGGGGTAGTCCTTACTCAAACCGGGCATCTAGTGGCATATCATAGTGAGACACTTTCAGAGACAGCCTGGAAGTATCCCACTTATGACAAAGAGATGTATTCCATTATGCAGGCCTGTTGACAATCGAAGCATTACATTTTGGGGAAGGAAACGGTCATCCACACAGACCACCGATCTCTACAGTTCAAGAAAACCTAAGGGAAATTGCAGAATGGCCGCCATTAGAAGTGGTCTACATACCTACAATAGTTCCATTTGAATATCAAGTATAAGAAGGGTAGCACCAATAATGTTTCAGATTGTCTTAGTCGACCACCGATCATGGCATTAACCACCGTGCTCAACTCCTGTGGGCACAAGACTTCTGATTGGCCAATTCTCTACAAAAGCAACCCAGAATTCGACCACACATACAAGACACTCTTGGAGGGTCGACATGTTCCATATTTTCACCTCTAGGATGCCCTGTTATGCCACTTGGGTCACCTTTGTGTTCCATCAAGCAAGCGTGCCAAGATGATTTGGGAAGCACACTATAGTCCGGTCGCTGGGCATTTCGAGGTCAAGAAAACGGTGGCAGTTCTGCAAAGGTATTTCTATTGGCCGAATCTTCGACAGGATGTCGGGAATTACATCAAATCATGTACTGCCTGTGCCATTTCCAAACCAACCATCAAGAAGCAAGGCCTCTACACTCCACTACCTACCCCTAGTCGACCTTGGGAATCCATCGCCATGGATTACATATTAGGCCTTCCTTCCACTAAGCATGGAAATGATTGTGTTTTTGTGGTCATCGACAGGTTCTCAAAGATGGCCATTATGGCAGCCTGCAAGAAGAATATCACAGCAGAAGCCACTGCTAAACTCTTCTTTGAACGAGTGTGGTTGCACTTTCGGATCCCATAGTCTATCATCTCAGATCAGGACAGTTGGTTCCTCAGTACATTTTGGTC
>APFE031189358.1:0-11726 GCA_000404065.3 Pinus taeda
CCATAAGGAAGACAAAGAAGAGAAGAAAAAGGAAATAATTTACTAGACCAAAAGCTAAACAAAGAGCACACAGGAAACACTAGACCAAAGCAAGCACCTCATAAGGCAACACAAGCAATGCTTTTGAAATCTTGGAAACTAAAATGGAATCAGAGGATAACAACAAAGAACAAAACATCTCTGAAGCAAACAAAGCTACAATAGAGCATGAGTCTAAAGCACTGGAGGGGTATCCTTGAAGCATTATGCTACAAATTCAAGAAACAATAAAGGGGGTAGATGAAGACTCAAAAATGCTTATAAGTGATATCGAAAGCGAACACATGGAACTTAATGATATACTAGAGCAAGAGGGTGTAAATCTACTAGACATGGTGGAAAACTGGAAAAAGAAGGGAATGGAACACATATCGGAAGAGGAAGTTAAGAAAATTAATGATATACTAATAGCACGACAAAGAGCAGAGATAGAAATGCAAAGCAAAAGCCTGGGCATAGCTAAAGGACTAGGAGTCCGAACACAGGGTTTGCATCAAACCTCTACAAGTTCCAAACACCGAAAAAAAGAGGACGCGGAACCAACAATGAAGCACTGCAAGAACTGGGACAAATGCTTTTAAACTCCAGTAAGATGAAAGCCCTAAAGTCTTTTTCTCTAAGCTCTTAAACTTTGTTTAAAATGAAAACCATCTCTTGGAATGCTAGAGGGCTTAATAGCCAAATAAAACAATGTCTTTTAAAGAAGAAAGTTCAAAAGGAAAAACCAGACATGATATTTGTGCAGGAAACCAAATGTACAAGTAGCACGATATTCAATATAAGCAAAAAATTAGGCAAACATATGGAATACCTGGAGACTACCAGCAATGGATGGGAGGGAGGCTTAATCACTTTGTGGAATCCACAAGTAATCAAGATCCTCTCCTCCGAAGCGACCATATCCTTCATAGTTGTAGAAGCTCAAGTGGTAGGAAACTCTGAAACTTATATGTGTACTAATGTCTACGGGCCACAGAAACTAGAGGAGAAGTTTCTTTTTATGAGAACTTTGCTAAACCTGAAGCTAAGATATCCCCAAGCAAAGGTAGTCATAGGAGGGGATTTCAATATGATAACTGCCCTCACAGAAAAGAAAGGAGGTATAAGGAAACTCAATAAAGGTTCTGAAGCTTTTCTAGACTTCATCCAAATAGCTAATCTAGTGGATGTCTATCCCAGAAGTGGGGCTTACACATGGAATAACAAAAGGGGAGGTGAAAGGCAAATTGCTTCTCGATTAGACAGATTTCTCATATCAGAAAGTAGTCTGCTTGAAGGAATTATAGTGGAATCAGATATTCTTCCCAGTGGAGGGTTAGACCATTGGCCTATTTCTCTGATTGCTGCTATCTAGGGCACTCCAAGAAACAAACCTTTTAGATTTGAAAATTTCTGGCTTACTCATCCGGATTTGATACAACAAACTAAAAAATGGTGGAATGAACCTGTGGGCATCAAAGGAATCAAAATGTATAGTTTACAAGGTAAACTGAGAAAGATTAAAGACAAGATCAAAATCTGGAACCGAACAGTCTTTGGGAACATATACAAAGAAAAATTAAATTAGAGGAGCAATTAAAGCAGATACACACAGGTTGGATTGAAGGGGATACAAACCCATAAATTGTAAGCAAAGAAAAAATGCTGATGCAGGAATGGCAACTTTGTTTCCAACAGGAGGAAACTCTACGGAAGCAGAAATCTCGAGTTCAGTGGCTTAAGGAAGGAGAACAAAATACAAAATTCTTTCACAAATCAACTATTGACCACAGAGGAGCTAATAAAATCCTTAGTCTTAAAGAAGAATAGGGAGCCATATTACAGACGCATCAATAAATATCAACCCTTCTCACTACACATTTCAGCAGCATAGCTCAAGAACCAAAGGTTGATAGAATGCAGGAAATTGATGAACTCATCTCCTCAATCCCCAAGATCATCAAAATAGAGCAAAACCTAGCACTGACTGGACAAATTTCCATGGAAGAGGTGGAAGAAGCAGTGAAAGAAATGCCCAATCACAAAGCTCCTGGGCCTAATGGTTTTACCATTAATTTCTACAAGGCATGTTGGGATATTGTTAAAACAGAAGTCTGGGAAGTTGTGGAGGACTCTCGACATTCTGCCTCGATCCTCAAGTCCCTCAACTCCACCTTCCTTGCCCGGATTCCAAAAGAGGAGGAAGCTAACACCCCTGCAAAGTTTCGTCCTATAATGCTATGCAATGTCATATATAAAATCATCTCTAAAGTTATAGCTAACAGAATGAAACCTATTCTTTCGGGCCTTATCTCAGAAGAGCAATCTGGCTATGTTGAGGGGAGACAAATTATGGATAATGTTTTACTAGCTCAAGAAATGATTTACACACTTCAATCTAGGAAGCAAGCAGGTATGATGGTGCAATTAGATCTGTCAAAGGCATATGATAAGGTCATCTGGCATTACCTAGAAACAATTTTAAAAGCTTTTGGCTTTGCTAGACAATGGATAGTATGGATTTTAGCTCTGATCAAATCTACTAAATTTTCTATTTTGGTCAATGGAGCCCCTTCTGCTCAATTCTCTCCTTCACGAGGGCTTAGGCAGGGTGATCCATTATCCCTATTCATTTTTCTGATCTTGATGGAAGGTTTGAGTAGACTTAGTCTTAGAGCTAAGGAGGAAGGAATTATCAAAGGTTTGCAACCCCTGCCTTCTATTCCAGCAACCACTCACCAACAATTTGTTAACGATACGATGTTACATGGAACTCCCACAATCAAAGAAGCCATGGGCTACAAAAGGATCCTCAATATTTTTAGCAAGGCTTCAGGTATGGAGCTTAATCTATCGAAATCTTCTATCTTCTTTTTCAATACTCATTTAACTGTGCAAAAAAATCTCTCCTCCATTCTCGGCTTCCAGAGAAGCAGCCTCCCCTCAAGATACCTAGGAGCTCCTTTAACTGATAAACCCTGGCAAAAAATCCACTGGGAAAAGATCTTGGCTAACTTAGAGAAAAGATGTCATCACTGGACCCATAAGGCCCTAAATTTTGCAGGAATACTGGTCTTAACCAAAGCATTCCTTCAAGCCATACCTCAACATCCACAATCAATCGGGCCTGTGGGGCTAAGTTATGGTGGAAGTGGCTGAAGGAACCCAAATTACCATGGGCTAAGAATTGGAAGGAAAAATACGCTCCAACTCATAGTTTACAGAACCTAATCAGAATGCAAGAAAACCCAAAAGGCTCACCTATTTGGAACACAGCAAGAAGCAACCGACAAATTATACACGAGAACAGCTTTTGGGAAATTCGTAATGGAAAAACAACCCTTTTTTGGGAGGATGCTTGACAAAAACTCCCCAAGTTGGAAATGCCTGAGTTTGGAGATCTCCAAAGAAATAACCAAGAGCTAGGAAGAACTACGGCGAATCATTATTTGAAACCTAATGAAAGGGACCAGGAGTGGAGAACCTGGACATTCAAGGAAACAGAGCACATAACCGAAGCAAAAAATGGCACAAGGAGCCTGAGAACACTTTTAGACAAAAGAAGAATAAGAACAACAGAAGATAATGACCAATTAGGATGGGGAAAGCAAGGAGGAGGCAATTTCATGCTCAAGGAAGCCAGAAATTACATAGAAGACTATGATCAGGAAGAAAAGGTCAATTGGAGCAACAAGGTTTGGGATTCCCAGCTCTGGCGAAAAATCAAAACTTTCTTTTGGCTCGTAATGCACAGGAAAACTCTTACATTGGAGAATCTCTGGAATAAAGGGTTATCTAGCCCCTCTCGATGCCCTATGTGTGGAAAGGAAGAGGAGACAATGAATCACCTCTTGAACACGTGTGACTCGGCAGACCTACTATGGAAATGGGTGGAAACTATATTGCAAAAAACAGACAGAGTAAGAAATTCTATTCAAGAAACTATCAAGAACTAGAGGAGAAATTTCTCCCATAATCAACTGGTTAACACCATTTGGAAAATCATTCCAGGGTTCATTGCGTGGTCAATTTGGAAGGAAAGGAATCGAAGAGTCTTCTTAAACGAAACCAGAAATTTAAACCGCTCAATAGATATAATTCTCCAAAATGTCAAGCAATTGGTTCTTGTCAAAGGTAGAATAGAACAAGACACTAAAACCTTGACTGCAGACTTACAAATTTTGAAAGCTTTCAACCTGGACAAGGGAAATTTCGCTGCCACCTCGAATTGCCGACAGGAGATAAACACCAATTTAAGTGCCTGGAAGCGGCCATCTTCAGGCTTCCTTAAACTCAATTTTGATGGATCCTCTCGGGGTAATCCGGGTCCGACGACATCGGAGGGGTTCTTAGGAACAGTGAAGGAGAAATTCAATATATCTATAGCAGAGCTCTAGGGGAAGGAACCAACAACGAAATGGAGTTTGCAGCGTTGGAACAGTGCTTGATAATTCTTCAGAAATTACATGATGGAGCAACGGTGGTGGAAGGGGACTCTCAGCTAGCAGTTACAGCAGCGAGAAGGATGTATGCGGGAGCCAAAGTAAGCAAAGTCACACAGCACTGGAGACTGGCCAAGGTGACAGAGAGTATTGCCGAACATCTTTTGTGGTTGAACGGTTTAATCTTTCAGGCAGTTCGACGCAAAGCTAACACTGTAGCGAATCACCTCACAAATTCTAGTATAGAAAATCCCACTGTCATCATGGACAGCTGTTGGCAGGACACCACCTGCTCGGAACTGAGAAACAAGTTTACACTGCACTCGAGGCAGGACATTTTTAACGAAGGATAAGGGTAGGGGTACGGAGATATTTGCAGGTAGTGGAGTATGACACCATCCAATCGAAAGGCAGTGAGAATAGAGGGTCGACATACAGACTAAGTACACGCAGGAAATAGGCATTCAATGCACAAGCAAGACAGAGCAACTCCTAGCAACTCCATGAACAAAAAGTATGAACTCCGCCGGCACCCATTTAAAAGTATTGCCACTTGGCACTCATTGTAAGGGTTCAAGCAGGGCAAATTTAATAACATAGGTCCGGCACATCAACAAAATTGTGAGCCACGGAGCAAAGATAATCATGAAGAAACATGTGAAAATAAGGGGACGAGATGGGACGCATCAAGCGTTTCATTCGCTCTCTCCTCTATATCTACAGTCCCCAATAACAAAAGCACCACTCTGATTTTTGAAGGTCACCAGCATCCCATCACCTGTGCTCTCAGAAGGCGGCTTATTCCTGTTCTTAGTCTCAAGGGGATGGCGTGAGAAGGCAACATAAATGCATCTGCCAAAAAAGATCTCAAGCAAGCACGGGAAGCCTACGAAACAAGAACCTCGGAGAAGGAGAAGTGTAAGATAGAGGAGTTGGAAGCTATTGTGGCTGAAGAAGAAGAAAACCTGGAGGAGAATGAACTGGAGAAGGAAATGGAGTGGGTCCAGGATCCTAGCACGACGACGACTCGAGCAACTCAATATGTCTGCACTCAGGCGTTGATGTGGCATATGAAAACAATGTTGGCGAAAGCTATCAGCATGCAAAGGGAGTATCTCAGCCAAGCTCGACAGGCTCAATAGGCCATTTCAGTCATATCTACAGATCACGTGGCGGTCCTGGAAGCTCTGGAATTCAAAATCAGCTCACTGGAGCAACAATTTGGTAACATTTCCAAGAAGCTGACAGTCTTGATCAGCCTTCTTCGGCATTCCATTTGCTAGGAAGTCGCGGCTGGGGGGGAAAGGGTAGAGGAGAAAATGGGTACCAGTTAGGCAAAGCTCTCTGCACAACCTCAGGCGGGTAGAGCTTCTGCTTCGACTGCACAGGATTCCTTTGCCAAGGATTATATTGTTCTCGGATTGTAAGGGGTCATTTCTGTAGTCTCTTTGTGTCTTCTTGGGACATGGGTCAACACTTTCGATATCTGTTCTACGAACGTTTTGGCTTTGTTTCAGTACTCTGTTCATACTTGTCACAGTCTGTGTTTTAGTTTCCTTGTTGTCTCGGTGGATCTCTGGTTTGGATAGACTGTGTTTTGTCATGTATTGAGACGGTTCACTGTTTTTGTTGTCCCCAGACTATCTATGCCGCCCTGCTTGGTGAGCCTTGGGAATTTTTGTCAATCAAGATGGTTCTGATAGGTTGCAATCGAACAAGGAAGTATTTCTATAGTCTGCACGAGTAAACTTTTTGTAAAATATGTAATTTTTGTCTTAATACAAACTGCTGATTTAAAAAAAATTTATTAATTATAAAAAAATTAATTTAAAATATTTAAAAATAATTAATATAATTTCATATCAAATTGTAAATTTAATTATATTAATTTTATATTAAAAATAAAAAACTTCTACTTGTAAATTTTTAAAGCAATGTCTGGTAAAATATATATAATAATTATATATAATAATAACTTCGGCATAAATTCTAAATATACAATTTCATCTACGTTATACCAAAAGTTAAGCTAATTTTAGAAATGGTAATGTTACATATTCATTAAATAAGTAATTAAGTAATTGGTGATCTCTACTCAAAATTCTTACAACAAACTATACACGTGAGTAGGAAACATAGCTTCTGCTTAAGGTTAATTGTTTGTATGCCTTACCTTGTTTTTGGCGTTTCTATTTATTTTAATTACTTTTATATCAATGGTAATGTTTGCTTTTTTATCTTATTACTTTAAATTAACTTATTTAAATGATTGATTTTTATGACTAATTCTTATATCTATTATTAGTATAAGGTAGGTGTATCTTATTTACATATATGTATTTTATATCTCACATATAGTTAAATAAATCATCATATTCAAATTTAAGAAGAATCCCATTATGATAATCTAATAATAAAAAATAATATATAGTAATTATAAATATTTTTTTAAAATTTTGTGAGACTATATTTTCATACTTATTTATATATATTATAATTTAAACATATTGATTTTGTATTGGGCAGAAAATGATAATGACTTTACATTAATAGTGAAATCATGACTTTAATATAAGCAAGATGCTTTTAAACATAAACACCCACCGTATATCCCAACACCGGAAAAAAGATAATTATATATTTTTTTAAATATAAATTAATTTTTAAACATAACATGGTTATTAAATATATAATTAATACATAACTTTGATTCGACATTTAATGTCATTAAAAATGATCATTTAACCAAATATAATAAGGTCTATTCATCATATTTTATATAATTGCAATCTATATAATAGAAATAATAATATGAATTATTATGAATATCCCATAATTTAATAATGCGAAGAATATATTAATATAATAATAAAGGTAATATATTAATTTGATAAGAAAGAAAATGTATTGGCATGTTAGTTTAATAATCTAGAGAATAATTTATTTACATGATAATACTAAAAATAATATATTATCACCGATTATGAATATTTAATAATTAGAATATTATTTTTTTGGGATAGAAATCATATAAATAAGAGCCTAGCCTATAAGATGTGGAAATTTGAAATTTAAATTTCTTGATTTACCGTCGAGCATATGAGCTCGTTTATTAGTCCCTGCCCTCCGGGCCTGGCAGGGACTATAGCAACCAGTTTTGGTCGGTGGGCAATAGTTTGGCACGGTAACCCAGGTTCATATGTAAACACATTTTAACTTAAGCCAAAGTTTGGTGCCATAAAATATGTTTCCTGATGCTTCCCGATGCTGTTAACCAATGAAATCAACGCTAATCTTATTTGGCCTCAGTACGAGGTATGCGGCCTGAAAAGTTAGGAAATTGTTAAGCAAGGAGCTAGGTTAATTAAAACAGTGTCGCGTGTCTGAAGTAATGCTATCGCAAAGATAGCATTAATTCCTTAACATTTAATGTTAGAACTAACATTACGGGGAAAATGGCGTAGGTTAGGTCTATTAACCACGAGACAGGTCTATTAACCAGGAGACACATGCCCTATATGGTGGAATTTGCATGGAAGCAGTGCGTGTCAATTTGCATGGAAGCGAGACTTTACTTAGCCTCCCTTAAAACGCCTTCACCCTTAGTTGCTGCTTCATCTGCAACGCATTATCCTGCACCATAGCTCTCAGCTCTTGGCGGTGGCTTCCGGCCCGCTCCACCTTGCAAGAAGTAACCGACGACATTGGATGCCAAGGATGTTGCATACCAGGTATATTGCTGCAACGACATATTTTATAAAATAGAAAATAACCAGGCTTTTTACCAAAAGATGCAATTTAGTAAAAGTTAGTCCAGCTTTACTCCTAACAGAAAGTCTAGCATAAATCAATGCAAAGCATAATTAAATTCATTTTCTTGACAATAAAATTAACAACCATGCAGTAGTCGACTTTACTCTAACAGAAGGTCTAGCTAATAGCATAAATCAGTGCACAGCATATTTTAATACATTTTCCTAATAATGAAATTAACAAGTGTGTACTTGTCTGCATGAAGCAGGTCTAACAACCAGAGTCTGTGAAATTGAATCTGCAAAAACAATACCAGGCTTGCAAAAGTATCCTTTGTCTGGAGCACAATGCCTATCTTCGCGACACAGGCACAGGCAAAGTCTAGCATAAATCAATGCAAAGCATAATTAAATTCATTTTCTTGACAATAAAATTAACAACCATGCAGTAGTCGACTTTACTCTAACAGAAGGTCTAGCTAATAGCATAAATCAGTGCACAGCATATTTTAATACATTTTCCTAATAATGAAATTAGCAAGTGTGTACTTGTCTGCATCAAGCAGGTCTAACAACCGGAGTCTGTGAAATTGAATCTGCAAAAACAATACCAGGCCTACAAAAGTATCCTTTGTCTGGAGCACAATGCCTATCTTCACGACACAGGCATAGGCCCTCAAGAGCACAGGCATCCTTATCCAGCACCACGCTCGAATTTCCAATTTGCAGCAGAGCATCTGTGTAGTCGTTGGAAAACAAGCCCTCTGGGTCATATTTGTTTTTTGCTTTAATGAATTCACCGTATTTAGACTCCGAGTACTTTTCCATAACGCCATGGAATGCAGTGTTGCGGTTCTTTCCCCAGTGAGGAGTGCCCCCATACTTGAACAGGGCCATCTGCTCTATTTCCTCCAACACATCTTCATCAAGCCTCGGACTCTCGCCCTCTCTAGCCCTGTAATATGTCATATCCACCGCCACAGACTCATGCTCTGCGCCCAAATACGCAGACCCTGTTGACCCCTTCACAAACCTCATCAGAATTCCATTGTAGAGCTCCAATCCGCAGAGAATTCCGGGTCTCAAGTCTCCAAGTCGTTTCACATCCTTAATGAACTCTGAAATATTTGAAAGCTCGATCTCCACTGCAGTCTGATGAAAGAAAAGGCCCTTCACTCTGGGATCCCACGCACAGGCCGTGAGCAATGCATCATTGGGAGAATTCAGACATGATCCAAAGGCCTGCATCATGTTCTGGAATCCTACTACAGGATAGCCATAGCCCTCCCTGTCCCTGTTATGGAGCCCAAATCTGCCACGCATCATGGCCATCGTCTCTGCCTCTACGCAAGCGCATTTCCCCATTCGGTTCTGTGAAGCTTCTTGAACTTCTTCTGAATGGACAATGCCATGACACATCAAATATCAATACCAATCAACAATTAAATTACCAGTCTTTATACACATGAATTTGAGAGATGTATGTTATATACCAGACATGCGAGCAGTGGCTAAAAGCATGGTGGGTATGGGACGAAATCCAATGAAGTCATTCACACCATCGCCTGAAACATTCATGGAGACTCTGTCATCAATCCTGTAAAGCACCTTTCGTTGCGAAGGGTACCATCACGAAGAATTTAGTACGCCATGACAATTAACCACAGGCATGCAGATTGAAGTTCTTATGCTGTCACCTGTACAGATACTCTGTTAACCTGCACTGTAGGGTCTTAGTAACAACAAAAATTCAACTTACATTCAGTGCTCCACCAAACAAACAATATTGAGCTGCTTTCCAAAGAAATATTGAGTTGTTTCATAGCCGCGCTGATATGCTTCCATCTGTAATGGACACATGCCAAGAAGATGTCTCAACAATTGTTGATATGCTTGCACGTGGAATGCCAATTCTGTAAAACTAAGGTTCGAAACCCTACCAACTTGGATTTGCATATTCTAACGGGTTAACAATTTGGCCCTTTTCCGACTACAGCCCAAGCAGTATTTCTGTCATTTTTATCTCCTGTCAGTTCCGTCGTCCGCTCTGACAATTCGCCGTTTGCAAACGGACGTTACATTTCACTGTGGTCCCGTTGCCGGTGGTAGGCATGGACAGTGAGTTAAGATTCAATGCAGTGCCGCGATGGTACACCCATCATTTAATTCTGTAGCTATCTTCCTCTGTGCCCATTCGTGATATTTTCAAAACCTTCCGCTCCCGCTCATAGTCCCTCCGATCCGCTGATTTTTCGGTGAAGCATGAATTCAGAAAATTAAGAAAGATGCAATATGCAATGAAATGCTATTAGAGAGTTGTTTCATAGCCGTGCTGATATGCTTCCATCTGTAATGGACACATGCCAAGAAGATGTCTCAACAATTGTTGATACGCTTGCACGTGGAATGCCAATTGTGTAAAACTAAGGTTCTTTAAGGGTTTGTTTGTTTATTTCGGTCATATTTTTTCTTTTCACTATGTAACCGTGTTTTCTTTTTTTCTATGTAACCATGTGACTAGCCTCAGTCTTGTAACACTCAACTTTTGTGTAACCATGTGACTAGCCTCAGTCTTGTAACACTCAACTTTTGTGTAGATGAGTCTTGTATCTAGTTTTATTTTTCTTCCTGCTCCAGGCAGGGACTAGCTGCGGTGTAGCTCCTCTTGTTTAGAAATATAAAAACAAATTATATGAATATTTGATATTTACTTTAAGAACATAATATTTTGATATTTAGTTTAAGAACATAATATTTTGAATAAGCATGATATCATTAATAAATATGATTAATCTAGACATATGTTTTTTAATTGAATTGATGTAAAATTAAATATAAGTTGTTTATTGTCTTGAGCTTTTAATGTTTTATCAATGTATCTTTCTATGTAATTCTCTAATTCTCTATTGTAGGTAATTTTCTATTTATGATGATAATATCAACTTATTCTCTTATATGGTAGAGGTAAACATTTTGATAGTACATATTTTCTAATTTCTCCTTAAAAGAAATCATATATTTTATATTAATTTATGAATTACTATTTACTAATAGCTTTCAAGTTTTTAATAATCATGTTACACCGAGTTGCTTTCAATTCTCTAGAAACCTAGTATATTTTCTCGAAGTATATATATATATTAGTTTCTCTTTATCTGGTTAGCTTATAATTTAGTGGTTTAGCTTTTCATATTCATATTATATAGAATTGTTTTCATTTCTCTAAACACGTGGAAGCGAGTAGTGTATTTTCTTGAAGACAAATATATATTTTGCATATTTATAATAATAATTATAACATTATAATATAATATAAATTAGATATGATATATTATATAAATTAGATATGATATTGATGTGAACATGTAGATAATATTATAAAACATGGATATTGATATAAATAATAATGATATCGTATAAAGTATATGAATTAAAATAATTAAACATGAAAACTAATCGTGAGTAATAATATCATATAAAAAGAAAAAGGAAATTAAAGATAAAAGTTAGAATC
>APFE031189377.1:5719-23397 GCA_000404065.3 Pinus taeda
CAACCATTCTACGGTCGGGTGGAACGTTGAAGTCCCATACCGGGTTTAGATTTTGCATCATTAATGAATGGTTATTTCTCCTTGTATTTCTATGAGCATTTTGATGGATTATATGTGGTCTATATGACTGTACTTTCATGAGTATTTTCTGCTACTATTACGCTGGTTATGTATGTGTTTTATGATAGCAGCCATGTGTGGCTCTCATCATGTTTTGCTTATAATTGAATAATCAATGTATATATGACCTAATGGATGGAATGGCAGTTGATACGTTGAGGCATCAATGGTTCTTAGCGATTCTCTGCTAAGTATGAGACCCCTATACTCAAAACTATGAATTACACCTGTAGATTACACATTTGCAATATGTTTGATGAAATGCTTGTCATGGCTAATAGGGGTCTAGTCAAGGTCTTGAACAAGTATTTTCTTTAGTACTATCATTTCCATGTTATCTTACTGATTTGAAGAGATGGATCAATTTTAGGCAGTGACCTGGGCTCTGAGCCTAAAAAAAGTGGCTTAAATCCCAGGGTCGCTGGCACAACACTGGAAATTTTGGTCCACAGTCGTTGGCATGCAAGCATGTGAGAGCAACATTAGGTTTTTGGTCGCTCCCTTTCCCATAGCACGAGAGTGACTATGGACCAAGAGACCTAAAACAACTGTGAGACCCAGGGAAAAGTTGTCTAAATGATTGACTTGTCCTTTGAGGGTTTTGTTGATGATGTTTGATGTTTGTATGGTGTGTTTCCGTCAGTTCCACTTACTTAATGTGACTTAGGAGGTCAAATCATATCATAGTGGCCTCTTGTCGCATGTTTACCCTGGCTGGCCGGTTGCTTGGGTAGATGTGGGAGGAGGGTGTTACATATATCATCATCTATCTCCAAACCCAAACTTTCCAGCCTGATACTACTCATTTTGATCCGTGTCGAATATGATATCGGACTCATCAATATATTATAATTGGAGACATTCTTTACTGTCGTGGTGTTGATTCAATTTTTTGACATTGTCTTACTCATAAGGAGGGCGAGAAAGCCTTGAATGACTGTCATGATGGAGCATGCAACAAACACATGTTTGGCTATACAACCACCTAAAATACTTATGTGCTAGTTATTTTTTCTCGGTCATGTTTCGATATTGTATTCTAGTAGTTTAGAAATTTCACACATGTCAAATTTATAATAGGAAATTCCATTCTCCACCTGCTCGTATGCTTCTAGTTATTGTCATTGGACCTTTCTCCAAATGGGGCATTGAATTCATGACATGTAACTCTCATTTGGCCAAGGGGTATGGCTACATTATCATTGTTGTAGATTGTTTTACTAAATGAGATGAATCGATGCCTATGTTTGACAACAACGATAAAATTGTTACATTGTTCCTTTTCAACCATGTTATTGCCAGATTTGGTGTTCCCCAAGCCATCGTTGCAGACCATAGCAAACAATTTTGAAATTACATGATGTCTAAACTTACTACCAAGTTGGGCCTTCAACATGATACCTAAACTCCATATTACCCACAAACTAATGAGCAAGTAGAAGCCATTAATTAGGGATTGAAAACGATTCTCCAACGCATGGTAGGGATTCATAAGATGAATTCACATATCGTTTTTTTTTTCTATTTTATGGGCATACCAAACATTTGTCCAAACAATGATTGGATTCACACCCTTTCAATTGGTGTATGTTCTAGAAGTAGTTCTCTCGATCGAATGTGAGATTCCATCTTTAAAACTAGCCATCAAGCTTCTTCTCAAAACTTTTGTAGAAGAAGAATGTTTTTTTCACCTATCTTGCTTAGATGAGACCCGAAACGATGCCCAATGGTCAATCAGGCTCACAAAAATGTGTCAAAGCATAATTTGACAGAATGTTAAATCTCACATCTTCTTGGAAGGTGACATAGTCCTTTTATATGACCATGAAGCTGACAAATTAGGAGTTGGGAAGTTCGAACCATTATGGTTAGGTCTGTATATAATCAAACATGTACTAGCAAAAGGGGCCTATGAACTGGTTGAATTTGATGGAATTCCCTTGGCACAACCCCGAAATGGGTTGTACCTGAAAAAATACTATGCTTAAAATTTCTTCTGCATAGTCATTGTGCACATATTGTATAGCTTTTCTAATGTGTTTACAATGTGGTTTTCTAGAGTTTTCTACCGCCTCTTCTCGTCTTGAATTTCATTTGATTTGCATATGTTAGTGTTTCCTCAGCTATATGTTAGTTATGTTGATGGTGCTCGTCATAGTACTTGGAACCTAGCTTCCACAGAGTGGGCAATCTATGCTCCTAATGACAAGTTAGTGAGTCTACAAGGATTTTGTATCGGTTGCTCGACTAATAACATTGTTGATTATAGTGTAATGATTGAATTGTCATCTGATGCTATTTTCTGTTTAATTCGCCATTTATTTGTTAGAATTCATTCACAACTTGTAGTACAACATTTAAACAGTGTCTATTAAGTTGAAGTCCAACTTTATTACTCATGTTTTTAAGGGTTCACCTCTTAGAACAACATTTTGATTACATCCACTATCAACATTTTTTAGGAGTCTTAATACATTAACAAATGCATTATATGTATTGGTTAGACATTTGCATCATATGTAAATACAAAAACCATAATTATACATTGTGCAAGAGAGTAGAATAAAATTAGAAAACATCCATAGATATGAAATTGTATATAATGTTTGGTTTTACAAAAATTGTGTCTTAGACACATTTAGCCACACGACCTATAATATCAAAATACATGTAGACAAAATATGACTGAAAAGCCTCCTAGGCGAATAATTGTTACGATGCTCTCGATAACATACAATCACCCAAGCAACTTTGTAGATCAAATGAATGATGTGCTCTGACACTCCTTTGGTGTATCTCTGCAGACAAATGGGGACCTCGTTAATCCCTGCGTTTGGTATACTGCGGGTCAAAACCTCAATAGGATGCTCAAACTTGGTAAGTATCTCTTGTTGGAAACGCTAGGTGGAGGGGGGGGGAGGTGAATCAATATTTCTTACAATAGTTATTAATACCAATTAAGATTTTTCACAATTTATCAACCAAAAGATAAGAAACAAGAAATAAAATTTTATTAATAAACGTGTTGAGGACACCAATCCTCTAATACAATGATGACAAACTCCAACCTGTAAAAATTATGTTTCAAGGCCCCAACCTTAGGACTCCAATCCTTTAATAAAAAATGTCAAGCTCCTACTTGAAAAAAATTGTTCCAAGGCTCTTACCTTGAGGACTCCCATCCTTTTTCACAAATCATCAATAATGAAAATGCCTTTAAATACCTTTGTTCCATATGTTCAAGGCGCTTCACAATGTAGGCTTCAAAATTTGTCAATAAACACTTTTACTACTCTTCACCATAGCCTTCATCAAGTCCACTGCACTTTATCATAGGTATAGGTATGCAACAAGTCCTTCGGAGATCTTTTACATTTATTGTTGCACCTTATCATAGGTCCTCCACAAGTCTATATATATTGTTGTACTAAGTTACAGGAATTGTATGGTCTTAACAAGTTCGAGTAGAATATCTTCCAAGGTCCGTAAAGAAGTCACAATGTTGCACTAATCAGAGGATGAAGCTACCACTACACCATATTTCTATGCTCTTCTATGCATCTTCTCTACGGTGATCAGACCCCATTTTCACCAAATGATATATTCGCATACAAGCTGGACCATCACATCGTTTTGCATGGAGCTGACATAAGGTTTAAATTATTGTTCGAGGGGACATGTCTGTTAGATTTAAGTTGACCTGAGCATATGGAAACACATTATGTATGCCCAATGAATTTAATTAATGTGTGTCTTTGGGAGTGTAATGTATGCCAAACGAATCATGTAATGTATGCCCAACGAATGTATGTAAAGCGTAGTTTGTAATAAAGCATAAGTAATAATGTATGGTATTATTTGTATGGTATGTATGGATGGTAATACTATATGATTTTAATGCTTTTCATTACGAATGCATGCATAATTTGTCATTTGTAGTGCGTTTTATGCATGCATAATTTGTCATTTGTAATGCGTTTTATTTGATTCGTTAAGGTTTTTATAATATGGAAATAAATTAAAATATTTTTGAGGGGTTTATAGTATGTGAATAGGATTAGGATTAGGGTTTGGAAATTTAGGGTGTTTTTTTTAAATAAATTTATTTAAGATTAGGGTAACAACAATGTTAGGTTTAGAGTTAGGGTTTCCATGAGTCTAGGGTTTCGTCATCTATATAGGGTTAACACTTAGGATTCTAGAGTTTGATCATCTTCATACTCAAGATTGTCATCATCTTTAAAAATGATTTCATTGTATTGACATCAATGATAATTTTGTCCAACAATCCCCCCTTTGTCATTATTGGTAATATTCTACCCCTTTTAGAATTCTCTCCCTCTTTGACATCAATGGAAACTTCATATAGTTCTCCCCTTATCAAGATGTTTCCCTTGTTATGTTACTCTCCCTATGATACTGCTTCCCTTGTTATGTTATTCCCCGTATGGTGTTGCTTTCCCATTTTTTTTGAATACTATACTTCTAATGGGATGCAAGAGAGATAACCCCCATCTTTTGGTGAAGAAATTCAAATGCTTCTTGTGGTAGGGGTTTTGTGAATGTATCTGCAATTTTTTCTTTGGTGTTGACATATTCCATTTTGACATTCGTTCTCCAACCTCTTCTCGGATGAAATGGAACTTGATTAGAATATGTTTTGTTTTTTAATGCATCCCTAGATTCTTTAAAACGTTGACGATGCTGGTGTTATCACAGTATATGGTGATAGGTTGATTGGTTTTTATGTTGACATACTTCAAGGCTTTCGTCATCCATAAGATTTGTGTACAACAATCAGCAACAATTATGTATTCAGCTTCAGCTGTGGAAAGAGATATTGATGATTTATTTTTCCTAAGCCAAGATACAAGACAATCTCCTATGAATAATGCATTCCCACTTGTATGTTATCTATAATCTATGCTTCCTACCCAATCTACATCAGTATATGTTTTTAAGGTAAGTGTGGTGCTCTTAGGATTCTATAGTTTGAAATCAAGAGTTCCTTTTAGATATCTGAGGATCATTTTTACTGTCATAAAATGGGATTCTTTTGGAGCTGATTGAAATCTTTCCACCATTCCTATTGCTTTCATAATGTCTGGTCTTGAAGCTGTCAAATATAGAAGTGCTCCAATCATTGATATATAAATATTGGCATCTATTGAAGGTGATTCATCATCTTTACTTAAATTTCAACTTATAGTCATAGGTCTACTCACAATGGCACATTCTTCCATCCCAAATCATTTGAGCATGTCTCTAAGCTATTTTGTTTGTGATATGAACATCCCTACTTTAGTTTGAGTTACTTGAAGTCCAAGGAATTAGGATAGTTCACCAATCATAGACATATTTTGGGCAAATTCATGTTGCATCTCATCACTATTGTTGGCAAATATTAGGTCATCAATGTACACATGTGTGGTCAATAAGCCATTTTTCTCTATCTTCATTTAAAGGTTGCTTCCAACTACTCTCTTTTGAAGCCTTGTTGTTAAGGATAATGGTCACGTTTAGCATACCAAGCTCTTAACGCTTGTTTTATTCCATACAAGGCCTTCCTTCATTTGCAATTAAAGTCTTTTCTTTCAGCTAAATCGAATCCTTCTGGTTGTTCCGTGTAAACTTCTTCTTTTAGTTCACCATTTAGAAAGGTTGATTTCATGTCCATTTGATAAAATTTGAAGTACTTTGAACCAACAAATGCTAAGAACATTCTTATAGCTTCCAATTGGGCTACAGGGGAAAAGGTTTATTCAAAGTCAATTCCTTCAATTTGTGAGTATCCTTTGCATACTAATATTGCTTTATTTATGATGATTTGTCCATATTCATTCATATTACTCTTGAACACCCACTTGGTTCCTATAGAATTCTTGTCTTTTGGACGAGGTACTAATTCACAAGTTTTATTTCTTTCGATTTGATATATCTATTCTTCCATTGTTTTAATCCAATGAGGATCCTTACTAGCTTGGGAAAAATTCTCTGGTTCTATCATAGATAGTAGGGCAACATCACTCCTTTTTGGTGTATTTGTCATCCTTTTTCAGGTTTGTATTCCATCATCTATATCACCAATAATTTGTTCTTCCGGATGATTATTTTGAACAAATTTCATTCTTGATTGAGTTTGAGAAGATTCCTTTTGAATTTCTTTCTCCTTTTCTTCTTTTGTAGAATCATCTTCAAATTATTCAAGAACAGGATCTTCCTCACTGATTTCGACTTCCTTTTTAGGAAGGGATTCATTGATATTTACATCAATGCTTTCAACTAATTTTCATAATCGATTGTTGTAGCATTTGTAGGCTTTGCTTCTAGTAGAATACCTAAGAAATATTCCTTCATCAACTCAAGAGTAAAATTTTCCAGGAGAATCATCATTAATTTTCATAAAGCATTTGCTCCCAAATATTTTAAAATATTTAACTGAAGCAGGTCTTCCTTTCCATCATTCATATGGGGTTTTGTCACTATTTATTTGGAGTTTAGCTCTATTAATAGAATATACTACTGCCCAAACTTCTTCTCTCCAAAATTTAGGGTGCAAATCAGCTGTAAGCAACATTGTTCTTGCATTGTCTTGTACAAATCTATTTTTTCTTTCAACCACTCCATTTTGTTGTGGAGTTCTAGCAACATAAATTTCCCTTTTTATTCCATATGCTTCACAAGATTCATTGAATTATCTTGAAGTAAATTCTCGATCCCTATCTATTCTAAGACACTCGATTTTTTATTCTTTTTCATTTTCGGCAGGGGCTTTAAAATTCTTAAAACATTCCAATGCATGTGATTTAAACCTTATGAAAAATACCCACATCATTCTAGTACAATCATCTATAAATAGAATAAAATACCTTTCTCCTTGTAGACTTAGGGTTTAGCAGGTCCACATAAATATGCATGAATGATCTCTAAAGGCTTTGATGTAGAGGATTCCTTGGTCTTGAAACTGGTCCTTGTCTTCTTTCCATGTTGAAATGGAGCACAATTTTTTTTTTTTTTTGAAGGTTTTGAAATTATAGGACTGTCTCTTACTGCTTGTGATTTGTTGATCTTCACCAAATTGCCAAAATTCAAATGTCCTAACCATTTATGCCGTAACCAACTTTCATCTTCTTGACTTATGTAGCATTTTATTCTTGAATATCACTAAGGAAATATAATTTGTGTTGGGTGTGGAGCTTGATTATCTTCTTGATTGTTCACAGGTTTTTGTTTCAGTTGTGTTGGATCCATGTTCCTAATGGGGTGACAACACCGCCTGTTTAATCGCCATCCGGGGGGGGGGGATAATGTGACAACAGTTTTATGAGCCCCCCCTATCGGAGGTTCGGGGTAAGTGCCCCCAAAGCTAAAAATAGATGAAAATTTTCCTTGAAAAATATTTTAGTTGCGTAGTCAATTCAGGCTGTTCATTAGGCAGATGATCTGACGGTAGAATTTATGCTAATTTAGGGTTTTTTCCCCGTAAGACAACCCTCAGTTTGTATGAGAACATTGTAAAATTGTATTGTGGTTGTGTATGATTATTCTAAGCAGGAGAGAGAGAGGATGTTCTATGAGAGAGAAGAGGAAATTATAGTGGATGTGTTGTAGGTTGTATCTCTTCATTTTGCTGGATAATATAAAAGGAATAACTAGATGTTTCTCCGTGGATGTAGCCCAAATTGGGTGAACCACATATATCTGTGTCTCTCTTGTTTTATGAGATTCTGTATTTTTGTTTCAGCAATATTTTGTGTATTTCATTGCTCTGTTAATTAATTTCTAACACATTGTCTAATGTTCTTACTCCTTTTCCCACAAGTTTTCCTTACGAAGACTTTCTTATCTTACAATTCTTAGCATTGAAGATAATATCATGTCCTTGATCAAAAATTTTGTTGAAGCTTAGAAGATTATGCTTGAGTCCTTCAACAAATAATGCATTTTGTGCTTTGCTCTTTCCATTTATGAGAGATCCTATACCTTGTCGGTTTTAAGCCCGTACAAAAATTACCTGCATACGAATTCTAAAACATAAAATAAACAAAGGCGAGAGCATAACACATAAAACAAATATACACAAAGATTTTTCGCTGGATCCCAAAACCGAGACTACCATATTGATTTTTCATTATGTTCCTTTCGATGTTACAATACATATCTATACATGCCGAAGCATCCAATACCATGGACCAAAAACCATCGCGCCCAAAACCATGTGGGAAAACCAGGCACAAAATCATAGGTAGGTCCGCCGACCTAATATAGGGTCTCAAAAAAATTTCCCTGGGGCACTGCCCCGGATCTCGTAGAGGGGGGCTAACCGCCCCTCCCCCCCTCTAACCCCTCGGTATACTAGGATGGCTAGTCGTGGAAAGAATATAACACAACCCAACATACCTATACTTGTAATTTTAGTAGATCCACTTCAAAAAGATACATTTCTATCCTTCTTGTTTAGTGAGATGAACTCGTTTTGGTCACCAGTCATGTGCTTAGAAAATACACTATCTACAAACCACTTGTTTTCTTTATTTTGGGCACATAAGGCTAGATCACATTTATATGTAGTAGATTTCTTTCTTCTCCAAACTTTCTCGTTTAGCATAAGTGGACAAATTTCCACTTCATGACCTAGATTATTACATTTGGATCATTCTAGACTATATTTTGACAAAGGATCAAATGAATTATAGATCTTGATTTGACCTTGTTTCCTTGAATCAACCAACTTATTTTGATAATTGGTCCTATATCTTCTTGAACTATCATATTTAGAAGCCTTGCAATGCTTAACTTGGTGACCAAAATTCTTACAATAGAAACAAAGGCCAAGAAAGATAGTTTGTTACATGTTTGGGTAGTTTTTTCTTGATGTAAAATTATTTTCAGGAGAAGACTTCTTTTCATCCTTTGGAGTGCTGTAAAGGGATATTTTTCCTGGATTAAACAACTTCTCCTGTTTTGGATAATTGCAAAGGACGTCAACATAGATTTTTGGAATCTTGGAAAATTATGACCCAGATTATACATAGTACTTTGTTCATTAGATCGACATTTAGATCGAGATTTTTGAGTATTAAGGATGATGTCAAGAGTTAGATAGATTTTCAAACTTTTATTGACTTGATTTAATTCCTTTTCTAGAGAGGCAACTTTAGCTTCTAGTTTCTCACACATTTCTTACTTTTATTTTAGTTTGTTGTTCAAGGTTTCTTCTATCCTTTTTACTTCTTCTTTTTGTAGTTTCGAGGGAAATGATCTTCCTTTTTATTTTTTCATTTTCTTCAAAAGCACTAATCAACAATTCATCCACATTTCCTTCTTATTATCCTTTAGATTCATTGTCATTTGTGAATGCCATGAATAATACTTCACTACTTCTAGCATAGTCATCTTCTTCATCGGAATCATCACTATCTTTTTTGAGAAGGAAAGTATTTTGGTTGAACTTTTCTTCTTTATCTTAAATTCATCTTCATTAGAATCATCTTGGTTGGAGAAGAAATTCATTTCGTTTGGTCCATTCTTTTTTAATACTTTTCTTTTCAAATCATTTTCATCATCACTATCATCCTTGAAAGGACATTTTGCAACATAATGTCCTATTTTACCACATTTAAAACAAAGGAGAGGACACTTACCTCTCAGTTTGGATCTTTTCCTTAGCTTCTTCATAAATTGTGCTAATTTTGTTTCAGCGTTAGAATCATTGATGCTACAATTACAACTTTTCCCTTTTCTTGATGCTTTTGAGGCCTTGAATGCAACTTTTTAATGATTTGAGATACCTTTTCTCATTTCATATGCAATGAGAATTCCATGAAGTTCATCCATTGATAAGGTGTCCAAGTCTTTTAATTATTCTATAGGACTGAATTTGGAATCAAAATGCTCTGGAAGTGATCTCAAAACCTTTTGGACGATTGTTTTTTCTTCAATGTTTTCACCTAGACCTTTGAGTGAGTTAATAACTTCATTCACTCAGAGAAAATAAGCAACAATGTCTTCTTGTTCATTCATCTTTAGACTTTCAAATTATATTCTAAAAGTTTGGAGTTTTTTCTTCTTGACCTCGGTATCTCCATCATAAATTCTAACAAGTTTGTCCCGCATTTCCTTAACAAATTCATAGTTTATAACCTTAGTGAATTCTAAGTGAAATATTCCATTTGATATAGAGTTTAGATCTTTTGAATTTGATACATAAACTTTCCTTCCATCCTAATCTATTAGTGGAAAAGATGGAGCTTTATAACCATCAAATTGAATAGAATTTCCTGCATCATTACTAGTCATTGTGACTAAAAATTATTCTTCTAGCTATTAAGTTGATTATGAAGAAGTTGGCTCTGATACCAATTGTTGGAAATACTAGGGGCGGGGAGGGTGGAGGGTAAATCAATATTTCTTACAATAGTTATTAATACTAGTTAATATTTTTCACAATTTATCAACCGAAAGATAAGAACAAGAAATGAAATTTTGTTAGTAAAAGTATTGAGGCACATCCTCTAATACAATGATGACAAGCTCCAACTCATAAAAATTGTGTTTCGAGCTCCAACCTTGA
Organism: Pinus taeda; assembly: GCA_000404065.3. Lineage (NCBI taxonomy): Eukaryota > Viridiplantae > Streptophyta > Pinopsida > Pinales > Pinaceae > Pinus > Pinus taeda. The sequence goes on from APFE031189377.1 coordinate 16,413, forward strand.
GGACTCCAATCCTTTAATAAAAAATTTCAATCTCCTACTTGAAAAAAAGGCTCCTACCTTGAGGAATCTCATCCTTTTTAACAAATCATCAATGTTGAAAATGTCATTAAATACCTTTGTTCCACAGTTCCATAGGTTCAAGGTGATTCACAATGTAAGTTTCAAAAGTTTTCAATGAACACTTTTACTACTCTTCACCATAGGCTTCATCAGATCCACTGCACTTATCTGCACTTTGTCATAAGTCTACAACAGATCCTTCAGATATCTTTTACATTTGTTGTTGCACTTTTCCACATGTCCTCCACAAGTCTATATATTGTTGTACTAAGTTACAATAATAAAGGTATGTAAAGAAGTCACAATGTTGCACTCACCAGAGGATGAAGTTACCGCTCTTCACTATCTTTCTGTTCTCTCTAATTGTATCTTCTTTGTGGTGATCTGACCCCATTTTCACTAAATGATCTATGTTGATATAAATATACACATTCACATACAAGCTGGACCATCACATCATTTTGCATAAAGCCGAAATAAGGTTTGTTGGATTCAAGTCGACCTGAGAGTATGGCAACTCATTACGTATGCCCAACGAATTTAATTAATGTGTGTCTTTGGTAGCGTAATTTTTGCCAAATGAATTATTTAAAGTATTCCCAACGAATTTAGTTAATGTGTGTCTTTGGGGGTGTAATGTATGCCAAACGAATCATGTGATGTATTCCCAACAAATGTGTGTAATGTCTAAAGCATAAGTAAGAATGTATGGTATGTATGGATGGTAACAATATATGGTTTTAATACTTTTAATTACAAATACATACATACTTTGTAATTTATAATGCGTTTTATTTTATTCGTTAAGGTTTTTATTATATGGCAATACATTATTGTTTTTAGGTGTTTATAGTATGGGAATAGGATTAGGATTAGAGTTTAGAAATTTAGGGTTTTATTATTATTATTAATTTTTTTTAGGATGAGGGTAATAACAATGCTAGGGTTAAAGTTAGGATTTCTATGAGGCTAGGCTTTTATCATCTATTTAGGGTTAGCACTTAGGATTCTATATTTTGATCATATTCATATTCAAGATTTTCATCATCTTCAAAAATGACATCATTTTATTGATATTAATGACAACTTTCTCTAACATCTCCATAGTGTCAGGATCAACCATCTCCTTCTCTACCCCTACAACTTTAGACCTATACAAGATGTGGTTGTGCTTGACAATGAATAGGTGACATGTTTACTGGTCACACAGGTTGAATATCTGCATGTAAAAACCAATAGTTAGTCTCTGATATATAAAAAACATAAAAAAAAATTGCAAAATCCAAAACACCAAAAATATTCAAAAGGACTTTGTTTTACTTGCATCACCCCATTTCTCGCCTTCGGGTAAGACAAGCTTTGGGTCTCCGCAGAAATCAATTCTAGAATATGGGTAGTCCTCGATTATAATTAGTTGTTTTCACAACCATCTAAAGAAAGTAGGGGTAAAACTCATTGTAGGTGTTCCCACGTAACGAGACATTAGATCTACCCATTGCCTCATACAAGGTACTTTAGGTCCCGGAAACTCACAAGATATTTGTTGAGGATGAAGTAATGGTATCCTCTGTTAGGCAAATGATACTATGATAGAACCATATTCAAAGTTCTTTAGTCATCCTGTCTTTGCCCAATTGAGTTGTTCCTTCAAGTTGACCAGAACCCGTTCACACCAGTTAAATATTGTAGGATCCAAGCACTCTAAGGTGTATTGCATTTGGGTCTTGGTGACTAAATGTAAAGCAACAATTCCAACAAACTGAGCGATAGTAAACAATATTTTCCTTAGAGGAATTCGTACAATGTCCTTTATCTCAAGTTTCACATTCTTGGTTATTTCAGCACGAGGTCGACCATGAACAACAATGTAATCCTTCAATATCTCCTCATCTCTTATAAATATAGATAGCGAAATGGGAGTTCCTCTCCATGACAACCCTATCAAGAAGTAGATGTCCTCAACATCTATCATGACAATATGTACTCAAAACCTGAATTATTGTCCCTATGTATCCCAACATTTGACCAAATAGTCGAGTAACTCTAACTAGGCCCTCTTGCCCAGAATCATGAAAAACTTGAGAAGACCACAGTTTCTCAACGCATGAATTGTCGCTGGGTCATTGGAAGCATCCATATGTTGAGACTCATGCTCTCTTTCTCTCCAGGTCAAAGCCATTTCTCTCTCGTGAATTTTTGCAAAATAACATGGAAGAACACATAGAATCAGTAATTTGAAAATTTTTGAGAGAAATATCACTCAGAAATCAATTTTTTGAAAACCCTTTGTGTTCATTGCATTGTCTCTTCTTCAACAAAGTGACCCATCACACTCACCTCCACTGGTCAATGCACTAGGTTTCCTTTCCTAGTGTTACTTTTATTAACCCATTACATCTCGCGATATAGGGAGGGTGCGATGGGTCGAGGGCGACTTTTTAAACTTAAAAACTAAAAAATTCTCCAAAAAAATACATGAAAATGAGAAATGAAAATTGTAGAAATGAAGAGAAAAGATAGATCTCTTACCTGGAATTGATGATATTGAAAATGGTCCACGGATTAGCTGCAATGAACTACTGAATATTGAAGGTAAAAACCCACTCAGAGCTCACTCAACTTGGTAAAAAATGAAAATGGTAAGAAATGAATTACATTTTCACTTTTTATGGTCAAATTTTAATATATTTTATTATTTTGACATAATTTTTAGCATCTATCATGTAAGTTTAATCTTTTTGTGGTGTTCTGAACATATTAAAATCTAATTGGAGGGTGTAATGTAGATAATTATAAGTTAAATACAAGTCATTTTGATGAATGAGTACAATTTTATCAATTTTCCAAGATTGTTAAACCTACGAAAAAGGAACCCCATAGAGTCCTCTTTTAGCTATTTTCAGTCTCCAAAACATGAAAAGATTGTCGTGCACTTGTATTTTTGAACTTGTTAAAGTAAATGACAATACTTCTGCCCAATATAAGTTTAACCCTTTTTCTGGATTGGGATGGACTATTTATAGAAAATGGATACTTTAGTCGAACATGGATAAAAGGTTCTCCTGGGTATTGTTTTATGCCTTTTTCGGGCCCAGGAGACTAAATTTACAAAAATGAACCTTTTGGAATTTTATTTTTCATTCGCCTCTTTTTCAAACTCTCTAAACATGAAAAAGAAGTTGAGTTACACCTCCTCTGGACTCGTAAAACTATTAAACAATGTCAGACTCGTAAAACATGACAGGACCAAACCACTCCTTTTCAGGGTTCATTAAAAATACTCAAAAGGATTCACCTGAAGGATAAAATTATAGATAAAGCATATGTTATCCTCTTCAAGCTTTTCAAAGATAAATAAGTACTAACCATAAATGGTTGGGAAATTAGGAAAACAAAGCATTTTTACCTATTAATTGTAGCAAGTCACTCTTGAACATGACACTCTTTCACTTCAACTTTGTGATTGTTTTGGGTTGGGGAATGCACTTTCCTCACTGTTGATCACACCTTCGAGCTAAGATATTTTGACTGTTATTCTCATGTTATTTTTGACATTTTGGTGATAATGAAAAGAGTTTCTTTGATCTAGCACTGAGTTGACTCAAAGGGTTGAAGCTCTTGGGTTAGGGCCCAACCCTAGTAGCAAATGTTCCTCTTTTTGTACTTGTATTCTTAGATTAGAATCATAGAATAGCTTCTGAAGTTATCTCTGCTTTGTTTAATTTACAAGTCTTTGAATGATTGATTAGTTTTGCTTCCATTAGTTGGAGACGTAGATCAGTGTTACAATAGTGAAAGAAAAAACTTCAGAAAAGCTTGTGACAATGGCCTCATCCTCATATCCCTCATGGGATCATGGTTTGAGGGCCTCACTCTCACAACCCCAAAATCAGATTTATCTTTTGGTTATTACAAAAATTAGGATTTCTTGTTGAGTAGATCATTGTTGATGATTTCTTAGAAGCACTTGCAATTATCATTTTGGTTTCTTGAGTTTGTTGTAGATTAGAAAGTGTTCCATTCCATAGATTTAAGCTATTAACCATCAATAAATCAGTTTCTCAAATTCAAGTCATATTTTCCACATTTACATAAAGTTGTGCATGAATGAAGAAAATAATGTGTTGGTGCAGGAGTTTCTAATCTGCAGTGAGGAATTCATTCCATCAGCCTCATCTAAGTCTTCTCCACCCCTCACCCAACCCTACCAACCTCTAATTCAAATTTCCGTTTTGTAGCCACCGTAGACAACCACCTTGAGAAAATCCAACCATCCTGAAGAGTTGGGTTGATCCTTGGGTAGTGTGAACCTTCCCCATACCTTATTCCACCATCATACATCTTCCTAGTACTTCCTTTCACCTTCCCTGCCTTCCTACAACTTTAAGCTAAGTTTCCTATAGTAAATCAGGACATCCTGTAGGAACTATAAGAAATCTTGTAGCAACTACTAGAAACCCTGTAGTAGCCTATTTTCAAATTTTTTGGGTGGAAATGATGATTAGAGCCTAGGGTAGGCCTTCAACTTGACCTCCATAACCCTCAACACCATTTTGAACCAATTTTCCCATACCTTCCTCCCCTGCAAAAGATCAACTTGTTTAACTTAGAATTTACATTTCTAAATTGAAAACCAAAAGACTATTTTCTACAATATTTAGCTAGTGCATGCATACATCAATCATAACAATGTTAGGATAATTTTGATATCTACTTAGTCCAGATAGTTACATGATAGAACGCAAGGTTAAATTAGGGCTCTTTTGCAAAGTAATGTGTGTTAATTCTTAGCTGGGTAATTTCATGTCATTTCATAGCACTTTCTATTCAACACTTTCATTTCCTTAAAATAGGCAAGCATTTACATTCTACATCAAAGATAGCTTTACATTCACTATAAGTAGTCAACCTCTTTCTAGTCAATATAAGACTGGTTTAAAAAACCCTAGTGGTCTATCGCCCCAGTTGAGAAGTGATAAGAGTAGATTGTTGCATCTGTTGTGCATATAACATTATCATCTCCAAATTTGTACAAACCCCATGTTGATAAAGTAAAGTTGGTCACCCTAGGAGTTGCAGCATCCTTGTTGCAATACTGGGGCCCATCAATAAGCACCAAGAGGGATCAAATCTCTTGATGTGCAAACTTACTTTAGAAACTTGAGGGCCCCTTGGATGCTTACTAGACCTGTAATTAAGATGGACCAATAGTGGTTATATATATATATATATATATATATATATAATATATATATATATATATATATATATATTTATATTTTGGACTTTTATAATTTTAATTTAACTAGCGTAGATCTATCTTAATCAAGGATCTAGTAACCACATTGAAAGAGAGAGATAAAATCTTTTGATGTGCAAACCTATTCTATACAAAACTTAAAAAAATGTTTACACTTCTAGAGATTTAATCCCTCTAGATGCTTGTTAAATCCATAATTAGGATTAACACACGCACACACATAGACTTATACTTGAAAAATGGTCAAAATGGACTGAAATTCTTGAAATGTTTCAACCATAATTTTTTTTTTTCAATTTCTTGTGTGTGTATTATTTTTTTAAAATAGATATAATATGTACATGGTTGATATTGATATATTTCACTTAACACGTGTATTGAAATATTTTATTTATGAAGTGTGTGTGTGTGTGTGTATCTATATATATATAACAAAAACTAGTTAGTTCTTCTTCAAGCGATTCATCCTCAATGGTTTTACGTGTACGTATAGATCATAACCCACTCCAATCCATCACATTTTGGATAGGAGTTATGACGACTATCCATTCAGATATGATTCTGATTGAAGAATGCTCCAACTTATAAATATTGTTACGTCTATGATGGAAGCCCGGATATGGTTCCGACTCAAGAACACTCCAAATTATAGATGTTGTTACGTCTATGATGGAACCCTACAGTCCACCAAACATGTAACTACTAGTAAATTTCAGGGGGTCTACTACTTGTCCTCCTCTACGTAATCTACTAGTAAATCTCTTGGTTCTACTGCCTATCCTCCTCCAAGTAAACCAGGTCACACCCACTCCAATCCATCACATTTTGGATAGGACTTATGACGACTATCCATTTAGATATGGTTCTGATTGGCCTATCATCCTCCAAGTAAACCAGGTCACACCCACTCCAATCCATCACATTTTGGATAGGAGTTATGACGACTATCCATTCAGATATGGTTCTGATTGAAGAACACTCCAACTTATAAATGTTGTTACGTCTATGATGGAAGCCCGGATATGGTTCCGACCGAAGAACACTCCAAATTATAGATGTTGTTACATCTATGATGGAACCCTACAGTCCACCAAACATGTAACTACTAGTAAATTTCAGGGGTCTACTACTTGTCCTCCTCTACGTAATCTACTAGTAAATCTCTTGGGTCTACTGCCTATCCTCCTCCAAGTAAACCAGGTCACAATCGGGGATATTTTCTACAGTTTTCCTAACATGTAACTATGGCTACAGTTTGCCTAACATGTAACTACGAATCCTCCTCCAAGTAAACCAGGTCACAATCGGGGAGATTTTCTACAGTTTTCCTAACATGTAACTATGGCTACAGTTTGCCTAACATGTAACTACGAGAGATAACATGTAACTGCTAGTAAATCTTTGGGGGTCCACTGCTTGTCTTCCTCTAAGTAACCTACTAGTAAATCTCTTGATTCTATTGTCTATCCTCCTCTAAGTAAACCATGTCACAATCAGGGAGATTTGAACCCTGGATCTCTTAGTTTTCACATTTCACATTACTCCAATCACCAATTGAGCTACCCCTGTGATTATTTATGAAAAATATTGAATTTTATTTTTATTATTAATTTTTTAAATGCCATATATTAATTTCATATTAAAATTAAATGAATTGTGCATCCC
>APFE031189383.1:14004-32939 GCA_000404065.3 Pinus taeda
ATAGTAGTATGTTGTTGTGATTCCACAAGTTCTTTTGAAGCTGGGCAGACAAAGAAGAAGCAGCGAAGCTCTATCAAGAAGGAGAGGAAATCAAATGCAAGACTCAGGTTGGTCTTCTTGGTTCTCCTCTCGTCTATTTTCATAAAAGGAAACAATAGCAGACTTTGATTGTTTGTTTCTAAGATAGCCACCCATCTTAGTGGGAATATCAGCATCCGAGTGGACACTATTCTCAGATAACAGATATCTAGCTAGTTTTCCCATCACTTTGGCTGGGAAAACAGTAACGGTGGACGTAGAAGTCGTGGACAAGAAACTCGACTATAATTTGTTGCTGTGTCGCAGTTGGACATATGCCATGACAACCATCGTATCCACTATCTATCATATCATCCTATTTCCATTGGATGGAAAGGTCATTACAGTGGATCAATTGTCTTTCTGCACCCCCGATTATTCACCATTACCAAGTGACTCCGTACCCCTAATAGGAGGTGTAACTGATAGTTTTGTCAATATCGATACCAGTTTCTTGAAGGCTTCCTTCTTGATGGGTTGTTTCCCTCTTCAGCCATCGCAAGTTCCACAATCAGTCAACATGCTTTCATCAATTCCTCATGAACTGACTGATCCCTGGATCCTAACGACGCCTTCAGACCTTGACACATTCGGAGAACAGATGCCACTGTCACCAGCTGAATCGGCCTACCAAGGCATTCAATCCGCATCAACATCTCTAGTCATGTTGGTTATCACCGACGGTACTACCCGCCTTCCCATAACCACTTGTCCTTTAGATCCATGCGATCAGCTCCCATCTACGGATGAAGTTGTTCGAGAAATCATGAGTTTTGGAGAGCAACATTGGGAGGATTGGAATCTTTGGGGTCTGAGATCTGATTCGGACATGACACCTCTTCAAGTCCTATCCTCTGACTCAAACAAAATCATTTCCCCACCCTATATAAGCATCCAAACTTTTGGGGTGGAAGAACATGCGGACGACACTTCTAGGTCATTGCCCATAGATTTCAGTCACAAAAGCCTTATGGAAGACACCCAGATGTGAGCAGATTGCAGTCCTGAGGAAATTGCAAGCTCCACCTGCCTACATGAGGAATTCCATGATGAATTTGTTTGGTCTCATGAGGAAATTCCTGAATTTAATCCATCATTTGTTGCACATGAGATCCAACTTTATGACGAGGCAAAATGAAATGGGTGGTTAATTCCTTCCCTTAAAATAGCCGTTGAACCCATGCCTGGCCCCACTGCTGAAGAAGAATACCTACTATACCTCAAATAGCTAGATAAAACTCGTCGAGATGCCAATTTGGGCACTCGCAGCTCACAAGGAGTGGGTACAAATCCAATTTGTGAAAGAGGTTAGGTTTTATTCTTTCCAAGAGGGCGACTTTGTATCACTCTATCATCCAAAAGATAACCTCTTGGAGGCATGCACGCTTCAACCCATTTGGCTAGGTCCCTATGTCATAACGAAAGTCCTCCCCTTGGGGGCATATGAACTATAGGACTGGGATGAAATCCCACTCAAGGAGCCCACATATGGGCTCTATCTGAAAAATTATTGTGCCTAGTATCACACTGGGCATGTGCTTTGTAATTTTATGTATTCATAAGTTTTGCTTGCCTTTTTTGATGTGATTGGATTGTTTTGTTATTTAGTGGAGTACTTGTCTCATGCATTCTTCTCGCAATGCAGATGTCATCATTGCCCTTAGCATACATAGGATACGCAGATAGTGCCCACACACAACACATTGCATCAGCTGCTTGGGTCATCTATACACCCGAGTCGGCACTGTTTTGCTCTGGGGGGGTCTTTCCTGGTACTGCCACCAACAATATTTCCAAGTACATGTTTTTCGTTTCGCTTCTCATGGGAGCATCATTAAGGGGCATATCCAATCTGGTGGTCAGGTTAGACTCCCAGCTAGTCATTATACAATTGACAAACCATTATCACGTCCTTAATCCAACCTTGTTACGTAACTATCTAAGGGTGAAACTCTTGGAATGTTGATTTGAAATAATCACATATGAGCATGTTCCTCGAGAATTAAATATAGTCACTGATTCATTAACTAACTATGTATTGGATTGACATTTGTCTCATTTATTATAGCAGCATGCATGAGAAGTCAAACATTTACTAAAGTTAAAAATTTGTTGCAAAAAACATTTAAAAACACGTTTACACCACCAAAATACCAAAAATATCTGTATATATATATATATCGAAATCCAGTTTTTTACATCAAAATATTCCAAAACTTGGATGATTTAAGTACAAAATGGCTCCCCAGCTACAAACACTCATATGGCTACGCCAGAACACCTGCTAAAATGAGCCTATTGCTCCAAAAAAGCTAAAACAACTATAGCTACCCTTTGAAGAGGAACCAGAAACTACTCAGGCACACCAACGGTGTGTTGCTGCATATGAGCGGGAATCTCCCTGATAGGAAGGGGGGACACCCATAGTTAAATCCTCTAGATTCCTCAGAACCTCACGGAGACTGTCGTTATCGCCCCCCCAGCAAGTAGTTGGCCGCCTCGTCACACATCCGAGGTTTTCCTGCAGGTCGTACTAGCGCCACATCTATGTTAAGCATAAAATTTTCATGCCAGTTCTTATTTCACCGTTAAAAACATTAAGTATACATTCAAAAGCGCAAAAATACTTAAGTAATATCAATATTATTCTCTCCTTGAGGATCCCAGTTGGGTCACCAGTAAAGTCCATGCCTTCATAGGCATAGTCATCAACAATCACAATCTGGCTATGGAGCCACTGGAAGAAGTCTTCATAAAAAAAGTGCCAGAGTGGTCCTCCTCCTGTGTGAGGATCAGGTGATGACCAACGACCCTACCTTGGCTCCCTTGGATCAAAGGGACCTAAGCTCACCCGTGGGTGCATAACAGGTACCCTCTCAAGGAAAAATGAGACTATGATGGTACCGTACCCAAAACTGTGTTGGGTACGGGTCTTGCATGCTGTCAATTCTGCCTTCAATTGGCGAAGCACTGCTTCACACCAGTTGAACATCTGGGGCTGGACACAGTCAATGGCAAGCAATAGTTGGGCCTTTTTCACTATGTGGGGACTTTTTGACCCTGCCAATCGCACAATCAACCATAAAACTACCCTCATAGATCGAGATCGAATCCTCTCTATAGGGACTCTGTTGATGACTAGTTCACCTTTAGGGATGCAGTAGATCTGTACTAGCTCTGAAGTAGATCGTGGATCTGACCTACCACCGGTGAGGTTTGCTTGTGCCCCACGTCACGACAAGCCAGTCAAAAAGTAAATGTCATACTGGTCAATCACTAGCTCTTGATCTCCAATTATGAACACTTGCTCGTGTTCATCCCAGTGCTGTATGATTCATCTCAGTAAATCCTCCTATCCTTTCATCATCTCTAGCTTTGCATACTTCAAAAAACCGCAATGGCGCAATGTAAGTATGCATGCTGGATCATTTTGCATCAGCAATTCCTCATTGTTGTGGGCATGTTCTCTCCATAGTTGAGTCATTTCAGCTTGATATCTGCATAAAATAACCCTAAAATAGTTAAAATGGGGCAAAATCACTTAAGGAATCGATTCATGAGGGTTTTCACTGTGCCCTACAGCCCTAACGCTCCCCCTAGTGCTGTATAGAGAGGATTAATGTCCTCCAGTGGCTCGCACAAAGCGTTTAACACTCTCTACTAGCCATCTGGAGGGCGTTAGTGCGCAAATATGGCTTTAGGGCACCTCAAATCTGCAAAATTCCACCCATAAAATTGTTAAGAAAGGTCTAGGTTTTAGCTCTCATCTGGGACTGACGGTACATCGAATGGTTGCCCGGATCTCCTGCAATGGTCTGCAAAAAATCTGCTCCTCTTTAGCTCCAGTAAGCTCTCACAAACTTCAAAATAGCGAAAATGATGCAGGGGAATGCTCAAAGCATCTCCTTATATAACTTTGAGAGACATGATTTTTGAAAATCATTAAAGAGGCAGTAGTCTATTCTCCATGATTTTTTATCATGCATGAACCCAGATAATAGGAATTACTGCTTTTTTATACTTTTGACTGCTTTTGATGAAAGTACTTTCAGGAATGAAAAGCAATAAAAGTTGCATGCAATTCTCAATAGAGAACTTTTGGAGATATTTTATTGCTCTTTAAAAAATATAAACATCTCCGAGTTTTTTTTAGTAGGGCTCGTTAAACATATATACCACAATCAATAGAGAACTTTTAGGGATATTTTATCGCTCTTTAAAAAATAAAAACATCCTCAAGTTTTCATCATTGCACTTGGTAAATATATGCAAGGATGGTTAGAGCAATTTTTGTGATATGTTATTGCTCTTTAAAAAATAATAAACATCTCCGAGTTTTTCATCATTTGCACTCGTTAAATATATGCAAAAGATGCTCTGAGCAACTCTTTTTTGATCTTTTTCCAGCTCATAAACTGAAAAAGACCAAAGGAGCATTCTTTTTAGGCACTTTTTTCTCACTCTTTAAACTGAAAAAATCCCGAGCTGTGTCTTGCTACTCGTTAAACTTGCTAAAGATGACCCAAGCATTATTTTAGGTACTTTTTCTTGCTCGTTAAAAACTAAAAAATCCCAAGTTTTTGTTACCGAGCTCATTAAAAAGTCATGACAAAACACAAGTTTAGTCTGTCGCCTCGTACTAGTAACAAAATGAGGTCGACATCTATTGGAAAATGGTTTCTCTTTATCCGGGTTCAATAGATTAAAATACGGAAAAGTAACCAATCTGGGTATACTATTAACCTTTTGTCGCACTCGGTTAACAACTATGACAAAGGGGTGACCATGGAGTCTTTGTTTATGATCTTTTTAGACTCTCTAAATATGAAAAGACCACCGAGTTGTCTAGTCTGGACTCTTTAAATACACATACAAGATATAGAGTCGTTCTTTTTACGATACTTTTCAGACGCTTAAAAGATGAAAAAATCGATGAGTTTTCCTCTCTGGACTCATTAAACTAATCGGATAGGGAAAAAAGTTGTAATTTTTGCGATCATTTTCAGAATCTTTAAACATGAAAAGATCGATGAGTTTACCCATCTGGACTCATTAAAAAATCAGACGTGGAAAGTGGACAATACAACTGTATTTTGTATTTGAAAGTGTGGTTTGGAAGCAATCGTTCCCTTGAACATGGCACTCCCTCAAATAAACCTTCATTTTGATAGCCTCTCAATATTAACCCTACCAACCTATGAGTTTTTAGCCTATATACCCTGATGTAATTGCATCTCCGTATCTTAAACACTCTGTAGTGTTCATGAGTCTAGTGTTGTCTGGTTAAAACCGTTGTCGTGCCTTCTATTGTTCAAGGGTCCCCATTTGTTTCCTCTATCAATTGATCCCTACATATCCTTTCATCATGCTCTCCATTGTTTAGACCCAAATGCTCAAAATATTTCTCAAAAAACAAAATCATTCTTGTCCAGTTTCATGTCGACTGATGTAGGAGACGTCATTGCCTACTTTTCGACAGGTTTCTTCCTATCGACTTCAACACTCTATCTAGGAAGATAACCCAGAAACACATTCAGTGCCTTGGTACTTGCAAACATCAGTGGCAGTTTACCTTGTGCTTGATCACAGGTTTTCATTATTGGATCCTGGTTAATCGATTGTATGAGTGTTCGACGAAAAAGAATTTTTTCACACTCACTAGTTTGCAATGTGTATCTTGGAGACCATCACCATTATTGGTGGTCGTCCTCGTATCTGTTAATGGTCTCCATTATTGACTGGTAATTAGATGATTTTGTGCATGTTTGAAGTCAACACATATTGTCACATGTACCGATATATGCTGTTTGGTGAAGCGGGAATCAAGACCTTGGGCAGAGGCTTGCATCATTCAACCTTGTTTCCTCTCCCAAGTTGCGGATATTGTTCTTTGGAGGGAGCTATTTCAGGATGATCTATTATGTCATTGGATCCACCCTATGCCATATTGGTAGCCAGCATTGTTATATCTCCGGTAAGAAAATTAATCTGACATAGCTACTGAGCATGGGAATTCCTGACTCAGGACATGATTTTAGCAGTTTATATATATGTATATGTGTTGTATCAGGTTTTCCTTACTGCCCTAAACTTCTCTCTCTCTCTCTACAAATATTTTGACAATAAATTACAATGTTTTCATAAAGTATTTCGGCCGTCGTCTCTGCCTCTGATCTCATACTTTAGGGGGAATTTGTTATAGGACAAATTGACCTCCTCATCAACTTAGAGGTGAAAGACAAGATGACTGAAGCAAAGACCGCAATTGCAGGCCTGGAATCCACACTAACGCTCTCTATACACTGTCAACCTACTTTATAAATCTCGTTACCAAGCATAAAGGAGCATTAGTCACCCTGCTAACTCATGTTGTTAGACTGGGGGACCATTAGTGAACTTAAGGGATGTTCAGAAGGTCAAGCCAATGAATCTGCTCATAAATATCTAGATATTAAATCCCTAAATTTGCTCAAGAAAAGTAAGGAAACTCCAAAAATCAGGATATTTGGAGAAATTCCATTATGAGAATGAAGGCAAATGGGAAAAATCTTGTAAACAGGGAAGGTTCATGGGTTTTTCCCTAATGAACTCTAAAGAGTAGCTTGGCAGCCCTAATTTGATTGCTACATAAGCAGCAAGAGGGCCATTGCAAAAGGGTCAGAACATTTGGAAGGATAGCCCATAGAGCTGTTGTGAATTGTCATATTCTTGAAGAAGCTAGTTGAAAGAGGGAGAGAAAGAGAGAGGAAGAAGGGGTAAGGAAGGCTGATACAACAGATGGTTGTAATCATTGTTCCATTCTGAATATAGAACTGCAGTTGTGTTCCCTACTCCAAAGTGTCGATGATATTGTTCATTTATTTGTTCATTCTGATGCTTGTCGAGATGAGTAGTTAAGTTATACACTAATACATGTTTATTATGGATTCTTACATTAGTTTTCAAGAGTGTATGATATTATTGGTTTGCCTTGTCCTTTGTGCAGGAATTGTCATGGAGCCAGCCTTGAAGGAGTTCTTCTTGCGGCATAGAGATCCCCAAGTAAATCTAGAAGGATCCAAAGGTGATCCTCTTTCCAGAACTTTTCAATTTATGTTTGATAGATGAAAATGTTTGTAACTTGGTAGCTTTTGCAGATAATCTTATAGTCTGTTGAAGGTCCCAGGAAGGCCTTCGAGGGTAGTTTTCATCCCTTGCATTTTACCCCATAGAAACTAGCTTGTCCTAGCTTTGTTTCAGTTTTCGTTGCTATCTCACTATTGTCACATGCATGAAACTGTTTTGCACTGCCGTTCACCAAATCGGCGAACTGCCTCACCCACATGCATGTTGATTTGTTTGCTGAATCTTTCATTCATGTTTTTCATGCACTACCATTGAATTATGCTATCACTTAGTGTCACCATGCACTTATTGCCTTAGTTGCTTTCAGTTTCCCGTCAGCGAGTTGGGCTAACCTTGGCCCGGACTCTACCTTCACCAAGGCTGCATTGCACAATCTGGGGAAGGAAGGTTCACCTTACTCTCTAGATTTGCACATTCCTACCCAGCACTAGCCTCCAGCACTATTTTGCACATTTCTAGAGGACAGTGGTTACTTGGCCCAAGAAATTGTGCAAATCTGTCCCTAGGCCAACAGTCCTTCCCAGCTAGAATTGCGCATTGCACAATCCTAGCATTCAGTAGCCAGACTGAGTTGTGCATTGCAAAGTTCTAGCTGTCCTTCCTAGCTATAATTGTGCATTGTACAATCTCAACAATTAGCATCTAGACTGAACTGTGCATTTCATATTTCCAACAATCAATCAGTTTCCCAACAGCCCAGAATCTGCCTTGTGCAGTAGTGGCAGTCAGTCTCCCGACCTCCTGGTCGAAATTGCACAAACTTCATGACCATTTGCCCAGGTATGTTGCAAGTTAGTTCTCATGTTCATTTTGGTTTTCCACTAACAGATTACTTGCCATGAGTGTTGCCATGTCTCCAGGGATCACAGGTGTTCATTTGCCTCTCAGCAGTATAGGTACAATGGTTTCCAAGAGAGCAGAGACGAAGACATCATTTAGAGCACACTTGGGGATGTAGATGATCAAGTTTTTATTGATAGTACCAACATCACAATGAGTATCATCATGAACAATAGCTGAGGACAACATACCAATTGCAATGAATTCAAGAGGAGGGTTGTGGACAACATGGAGGTAGAACAAGCTTGCAAGCTGAAGCAGCTCCATTGATGATGAAAGCAACTTTGGAGACTCTGACTATGAGGTGACGAGATGACATGAAGATCAAGCGAAGATAGAGAATGGAACAAAGAAGGAGTTGCATGTGCTGAAGTAGCAACTCAAGAAGAAAATGAAGCTTCGCAGAAAAACAAATGAGTTGTAGCAGGAACAAGAATAGCAGTGAGTGCAACATGCACTCACGGATGAAACTATGCCCATACAAGCTAAAGATCCATCCCAGCAACTGACACAGAGTAGACATGGTGAGCAGTGTTGTTGGTTGCATGCAAGGGATTCAAAATCATGCATGACATTGAGCACATGCATGTAATCCAACCCATTCAACACACACACTAAGGTGAAGACAAGAAGCAAGTCTAATTGGAGCTAAACATGTACTTCGGCAAGTTGATTTGCATGACCACCAGCACACACTTGTTAGCACAAACACTATGCATCAGTGTGTTTCTGGTTCAGCCGCACCCAAGAATACCATGCACATGTTAGCAGACGAGTTGGATGAAGGGGATGAACCAATGCACCAGTTGCAATAGAGTCAAGAGTTCGCTTCAGCAAGATGTCACCATGAGGTGCATGCACACCATCATGGATGACCATCAGCTCACCACCTTCGGCATCACAAGCATGTCAAAGATTTGGTCTCATCACAGCAGACCGAGTGTCAGTGATGTCTTGCATGGCTTTCTTAAGCCATGTTGTCTCACATGAGTACACGTGCATTGTAATGTTGAGTCGTGTCAAGTGTCAATGGTTAAATGTAACAATCATAGAGTAGGTGAAGATTCATGAGGGTAGTTGAACTGTCACAAAGGGGAATGTCAAGGGTCACCCCACCCTTTGCTATAAATAGTCCCTCATAACTCATTGTATAGCCTTTTGGTTAGCTAAACTTCTACTAAGACTATCTTGAAGAAGGCTTGAACAATATTGTAATGTGCCTTGGCTTCTCCATTGCACAGAGCTAGTACATCTCTTTGGAGGAGCAGGCAGATGTGGTTGTAATGTCCCAGTTTTGTGGCTAGCAGGTTTAGATGGATGTATTGTATGATTGAGACTTACACTTATTTATATAATAAGAACCAACACATTTTCATGCATATGTTGTTGTTGTAGTTGGACTGCTCTGGTTTCCTTAATGATATATGTTGTTTAACTTACGTACTTGTCTATGAACCAACTCACATGAAATTATATGAATCTTATTGTTAATGTGTTGTATATGTTGTTAATGTTGTCACCGTTCATGTCGACTACTCTGCCGGACATCAGATATACCTTTGACATGAACCTTGTCTATAACAAATGTCGCACTCATCTCGGATTGATCCGTGAGTGTTGTACTTGTTATCTTACCTTGTATGATGTGACTACCACATCCGAGTGGACTACTCTGCTGGAAGTTGTGCATGTCCTTTTGTGTTGTGTGTTCCTAGCTGAGTTGGGATTGATCCCTTTCATTCTAGAGCTTACCTTCACCTTCTTCTCCCTTTGAAGTGTTAGAACCTCTAATACATCTTCCTTGACTCATTGCATCAGTCACACCCTTGATACTAACAGAATTATCTTACTTGCCTCTGTGCGACATCGCAGTCAAGGAATTACCTTACGACCCACTGCTGGGACTCCTACACCAATGGTCTAAGGTCTAATTGAGACTTCTTACCTAGGAGATCACCTTGACATGTTGATGGGTGCAACACCGTCAACGCCCCCTTATTGTTATTGTTATGTCCCATAAAATCCCACTATTCCCTCATTTTTATTAGCGTATCCCCCTTATTGTTATTATTGTTCCCCATAGAAGCCCAGTATTGTTATTGTGGTGCCCTTACATTATTATTATTATGTTGGATCTGATTATATTATGACCCCTTAAACTCCTATATATAGAAAGGAGGTTGTGTCATTTGGATCATCCATGAATTGTTCATTTGTGTAATGTAAAGGAGGTTTTCGTCTTGAAGAGGCTGATTTTAAAGGCTTTGATCTATCCTTTCTTCTAGTTTGTGAGTTGGTTGCATAACATTTGGTATTAGAGCTTTGGATTCTAGGTTTTCACTGCTCCAAACAGGTCATCGTGGAATTTGAACTATAATTTTTTTTTGCGTTGTTTCAGAAGCTAAAACAAAATCCCATTTGATATAAAATGTCGCTAAATTTCGGGTTTAAATTTTATATCTTTTCTCACTATTTGTTCAGAGATATGATTGAAGGAAGTTAAGGTTTTTGCAGGATCCTGAATTACATTCCAAATAGGTGACCTTGGAAAACTTGTCATAACTTTCTCTCTGAGTATCTGATTCAAATTTAGTAATAATTTATAGAAATAGGATGGAATG
This sequence comes from Pinus taeda, assembly GCA_000404065.3. NCBI lineage: Eukaryota > Viridiplantae > Streptophyta > Pinopsida > Pinales > Pinaceae > Pinus > Pinus taeda. Next base: position 24,669 of record APFE031189383.1, read on the forward strand.
TAGTTTTATTTGTAGCAATTTCAGGTTTGAATATCTAAACTGTGATACGTGGCACTTTGTACAAGTCTGCTATACTGAAGAAGTCTATAATCAGGTCAATGTGGCTGATTTGGCTTAACTCTTTCTTGAAAACTCGAATATTGATCAGATTTGTGGGGATAGAAAGAGGTTTCATAAGGTTACCATAGTACAAAATTGTAGACCTTGGAGATCTGAAATAGCAGGGATATAATAGATTCAATAGCGAGATCCTATGAAACAAAAAAACTGTGTGTAGTCTTTTTAAAAATTTGCATAAGTTTGGTTTGAAAAATTAGTTTGAAGTGATTCAAAAGGACATAGTGAAGCATAATTATCATTAATTGATGCCTCAAAGAAATAAAATTGAAACACCTAGTAAGCAACTTGCAAGATCCGCTATGACACATGAAGAAGAGGAAGAAATGCAACATGCTATATCAAAATTGCAATACCAAATGCAACAAATTTCGCTCTCGTAAAAAGTAACAAAAAATGAATTGGAAGCCATGATGAATGCTAAGATAGATGGTATAAAAATGGATGTGGTAGTTTTGAATGATGGTTTAAAATCAAACATGGAAGCGATGATGAATGTCAATATAGAAGGATTGAACGAAGGTTTGGCAATGTTGCTAGAAGAAAGGCGTCCCATTGGTGACAAGGAAATCCATGAAAATCATGATGAAGACAAAATAAATATCAATCACGATTTTAGAGACTCCCATGCGGGGCTTAAGAACCATCAAATTCCAAAGATAGAGATGAGGAAGTTTGACGGAAAGGATCCGGTAACTTGGATACTACAGATGGAGCAATATTTTGATCTACAAGATGTGAAACCCTCACAAAAGGTACATATTGCATCTTTATATTTAGAACCCAATCAGTTTGTATGGTATGGATGGATTTGTTATCGTAAACTACTTATGACTTGGTCAATTTTTACAGAAGAAATGATAGCATATTATGTAGATACAAAGAGCAACACCTTTAGCTAATTGATAAATCTAAAACTAAAGGGTTTAATGGTGGAACACATTGAAGACTTCCAAAAATTGAATAGGGTAACCGATATTCTAGAGTAGCATAGGATTGATGTCTTTATATGGAATTTAAAAGATAACATCCAACATGAGGTTTTCCTTTGGGAACCTGATTCCTCATAGAAGGCATTCAGGGTGGCAAGAAAAGTTGAAAGAAAAATTATGGCAACAAGGAAATTTACCAATCACAACTATAAAGATGGAAGTGTTATTGGTCTTAGTCATCCAAAACCTACAAGGTTGACACCACAAAAAATGGAGGATAAAATAGCAAAAGGGATTTTTTTATAGTTGTGATATAAAATGCACTAAATGTCATAAGTGTTCTAAGAAGAAATTATTCTACATATATTGTGAAGAGGAGGAAGGAAATGAACTAAAAACATCAAAAGAGGAGGATATACACCAAGAATAAACCCCAAAGAAAGAATAAATGAATCTGACCATATCTTGTAATGCTTTGGCAGGAATTAACACTCCTCAAACTCTCAAGATAGAAGGACATATCAATAAGAAAACGATAATAGTGTTGATTGATTCGGGTAGGACCCATAATTTTATTCATTGTAAGATAGAAAAAGAATTAACTTATTTCCTATATCTAGCACCAGAGTGTCAAGTGATGGTTGCAAATGGAGGAACCATAAATTTCTTTGGAAAGTGCCATAATATCAAGTCAGCCATGGGAGAATATGTATTGAAGAGTCCAATGCTTTCCATTCCAATGTGTGGTGTTGATGTTGTACTAGGAGTCCAATGGTTACAATTTTTGGGTACGATAACTTTTAATTTTCAAGAAATTTTCTTGAATTCTTTTTGGGAAGGAAAGGAAGTTGAATTAAGGGGTATCACAAGGAAACTAGGAAAGATAATCAACTCTAATAGCATGACAAAGCTTCTAAAGAAAGAACAATAGGGCGTAATTACACAATTATGTTATCTAGAGGTTCAAACATCGAAATCATCTATTTCTCTAGACCTCCAAAATGTCTTCGACAATCACTCCAAGTTATTTGAGACTCCCAAAGGCCTCCCAGCTATTTGTGATCATGATCATGCTATTGATTTGTTTTCAGGAAGTATTCCTCCAAACATCAGGCCTTATAGATATCCCTATGCCAAAAAGAGTGAAATTGAACGTATGGCTGTGGAAATGCTAGAGGTGGGTATAATTCAACCTAGTTAAAGTTATTTCTCTGCTCTAGTAGTATTGTGCACAAGAAGGATGGATCATGGAGCCCATGTTTAGATTATAGGGAGCTCAACAAGCTCACTATTAAAGATAAATTTCCCATTCCTATCATTGATGAACTATGGGATGAATTACATGGAATGATTTACTTCACCAAGTTGGATCCTCATTTAAGATATCATCAAATAAGAATGAAGACTAAAGACATTCTGTAAACAACATTTAGAACTCATGAAGGTCATTATGAATTTTTGGTCATGCCTTTTGACCTTACCAATGCACCTTCTACATTTAAAGTTTTGATGAATTCCATTTTCAAACCCTTCCCTAGAAAATTTGTGTTAGAGTTTTTTGATGATATACTAATCTACAACAAGTCTTGGAAGGATCATGTTGACAGGGTGCTCAAGCTATTAGAGGAGAAACAATTATATGAAAAATCCTCCAAATGTTTCTTTGGAGTACAAGAGGTGGAATATCTGGGTCATACTGTATCTCATAAGGGTGTTAAGGTAGACCCTAACAAAATTAAAGCCATTAAGGAATGGAAAATCCCCACATCCATAAAGCATCTATGGGGATTTCTCGGGTTGATAGGGTATTATCACAAGTTTGTTAATAATTATGGGAGAATAGCAGCACCTCTAACAACATTATTGAAGAAAGATGGATTCTCTTGGACTCTAGAAGCAACTAAGGCCTTTGAGCATCTTAAAGAGGCAATGTGCCAAGCATCGGTCTTGGCTATGTTAGACTTCACAAAAACCTTTATTGTGGAATGTGATGCCTCAAGAAATGGAATTGGTGTTGTTTTAATGCAAGAAGGAAGACCCATTGCTTTTGAAAGTTATCCAATCAAAGGAAAGTATTTATAGAAAGTTATTTATGAGAAGGAAATTTTGGCAATACTACATGCACTTAAGAAATGGAAACCTTACATAATGGGAAGGCACTTCAAGGTAAAAACGGATCATGATAATCTTAAATACTTATTAGAAAAAAGATTATCTTCATATGAACAACAAAAATGGGTCACAAAGATGTTGGGTTACGACTTTGAAATCATCTACAAAAAAGGGAAGCAAAATGTTGTTGCAGATGCACTCTCAAGAAAGGATGAGGATGTGGAAGCATTTATTTGTGCCATTTCTATTATCCAACTAGATTGGATAACCAAAGCGAGGGATGAATGGAAGAATGACAAAGAAGTATGGACACTCATTCAAAATTTACAGGAAGATCCTAGTACATCTGATATATTTAGTTGGAAAAATGATGCATTATGGTACAAACATCACTTATACCTTTGTAAGAATTACCAACTCAAACAAAATATTGTTCTGGAATTGCACACCTCTCCCTTAGGAGGGAACTCAGGATTTTTAAAAACTTACCACAAGATTAAGAAGGAATTTTTTTCGGACGACCTTATATGATATTCAAAAGTTTGTGGCAGAATGTTTGGTTTTCCAACAAAATAAAGTTGAGGCAATTAAGACCTCGGGTCTATTACAACCTTTATCCATTCCAAGTCAACGTTGGGAGGAGGTTTCAATAGATTTTATCACAAGTTTACCCAAGAACAAAGAAAAGAGTGTCATTTTGGTGGTAGCTGATAGAGCTACCAAGTATGCACACTTTTATGCATTATCTCATCCATTTAAAGCTAGTACAGTTGCTATTGCATTTATGGGAACAATTCAAAATCTACATGGAAACCCAAAGATTATTATAAGTGACATAGATCCTATTTTCACTAGAAATTTTTGGACGAAATTATTTTCTTGTCTTGGTACTCAATTAGCTCAGAGCTCATCTTATAATCCTCAATCAGATGGGAAAACTGAGATAGTAAACAAATGTTTGGAATGATATCTTCGTTTCTTTGTATCTGATAAACAAAAAAAATGGGTCAAATGGTTACCTCTAGCTGAATGGTGGTATAACACTTTTATAGAGCAGAAAAAATGACCCCATTTATGGCACTTTATGGATATCATCCACCATCCATCACGTCATATTTAAGAGAAAATTCTAAGGTTCAAGTAGTGGAATATCGCATAGAGCAGCAACAACAAGTTCTCCAACTCTTAAAGGTTAACCTCACTTTGGTGCAGAATACAATGAAAAAACAAGTAGATCAACATCGCAGTGAAAGAAGTTTTGATGTAGGCGGCTGGGTATTTTTACGGCTACAACCATACAAACAAATGACCCTCAAGCAAGATAAGAAGGATAGTAAATTATCACCAAATTTTATTTTCCTTAGAAGGTGTTACAAAAAAATGGTACGATGGCATACAAATTGGAGCTTCATACATCTTCCAGCTTGCACCCAGTTTTCCATGTTTCATGCTTAAAGAAGGTTATAGTTGGCAAGCTCCCAGTTCAAACAATATTTCCAGAACCTTATTAGGAAGGAAATGTCATATTGGAACCTGAAGCAGTCATGGAAACAAGAACTCAATAGTTACAAAATTAATCAATTTCAGAGTATCTCATCAACTAGAAGAACTTACCCATGGAAGATTCCACATGGGAGGATCAGAATTTTATACAAAAGCATCTAGAGCTACTCAAGCATTGAGGACAATACTTTTTTTGAAGGAGAGGGGCATGTTAGGTCCCTATAATACTAGTGTATTCCCTTGTTGTTATTAGTGTAGCCCCCTTATTGTTATTGTTGTGTCCCACAGAAGCCCACTATTCCCTCATTGTTATTAGTGTAGCCCCCTTATTGTTGTTGTTGTGCCCCATTGAAGACCACTATTGTTATTGTGGTTCCCTTACATTATTATTGTTATGTCGGCCCTGATTATATTGTGACCCTTAGACTCCTATATATAGAAAGGAGGTTGTGTCATTTGAATCATCCAAGAATTGCTCATTTGTGTAATGTAAGGGAGGTTTCCCCCTTGAAAAGGTTGATTTTGAATGCGTTGATCTATATTTTCTTCTATTTTGTTAGCTGGTTGCATAACACTGCAAGTCATGTGATAAATAACAACAAAAATGGAAGAGGGCTTGCAATAGTATTTAGGGCCAGAATAGAAGTAGTCATGGGTGTAATATTGACTAAGGTAATCATAGTTTGAGGGTCATAGAGATGTAAATTTCAAGTCAATATTTAGTCAAAGAAATTCCCAGAATCTATGGATCCATATTAGCTAGGCCGAGTCTCTTATGGAGGGAAGAGTGTTTTTTTTAAATTTTTCTATGGGCGTATAGGGTTTGTTCTAAATCAATTAGAACATAAGTATAATGCCCTAGTTAGGGTAATTTCCTACCATGTTCAGTCCATAAGGTATTCACTTAAAATTGTGACAAATCTATGTAGAATACAATGGTTTGTGACCCTTCGAGTGAGGTCTATCTTTGCAATATAAACCACAGATATGGAAGATGGTTTGTAGAAGGCTGCGTGGAGATAATAGATCCAAAGGAGGGTGGAACCTAAGTAGAAGATTGAGTATAAGAAATGTGCCATATGAGGAATGGATTGACATGATGAGGAGTTGATAGAGATATGAAGCAACCTATAAAAAATTAGTCAATGGATTGTTAGTAGATGATTTTTGGCCCTAGTTCAGTCATCTACAGATTGTTAGAAGGATGATAAGTGGAGTAGTTTAGATTTGTTCATAGATTGGACAACAAAGAAATTTATACACAAGAATAGTGATTTTTAGAGGACTCAAATCACTATTAGGTTGTATATTTGAAGATCTCTAGATGAGGGTAGTGTTGTGGGCCCTATATCAGTAAAAGAATTAATTGTGGTTGTGAAAATTGATGGTAGTTGAGGTACAGTTGGAGGGTTGTTAGGTGACTCTCAAAGAAGAGCCCTAAGTCCTATACTTGTGAAGGACAACAAGATTGATAGAAGGGTAGGTGTATTGGGCCTAAGGACATGCATACTTTGAAGGACTAAAGTAACAGTCAAGTGGGCTAGCAAACTAGCCCTAGTTCACTATATTGTAGAGGATTGAGTTAGTGAGAATAAAGGAAACCTCCATAGCCCTAAACTTGTCATCTTTGAGAAAAAATATGGAAAAATTGGGTAGACCAAAGAGTTGTTCACAAACGAAGTTGTGAACAATTAATCAAAGAACCTAAGTGTTGTAGAACTTGAAGGAAAAAAGAGGTTGCTAGAGGGAAAAGTTTGTTGAGATGAGTCCAGTAACCTAAAGGAGTTGATTTCATTGATAGAGGCAAATTGAGTAGTTCCATAATGGGAGGCAATAAAAATTTCTAGATGTGTTCAGAAAATGTGGACTGAAATGGTTGTGTGTGGCCACTTGGTCAACAAGTAGGTCAAGTGATGTCTTTTTCAAGGTAGATTGGTTGTCAAATGAATAACACCAAGTCCTATTTGTATTCTTTGGGTTAGTGTGATTATAAAGGGCCATGATCCCTGGTACAGGAGCTCTAGACTTCTCTATTAAATGAATAATGGTTTGAAAATGTTAAAAATTGTCATGTGCACTAGTTTATTCCCTGTGTATGTAGATTTTCGTTCTGTAGAGTAGATGTGTTGTGGAACTTGAGTGTGTTCACATCAAATATTCTTAGACCAAGCAAAGATTCTCATGTGTCATGGAAATTCAGAATATGCATTTTTCACCTAAGAATTACCTATAAATCGTCTTAGGACACTGATATCCAATATCAACTCATCCCACTTAACAAGTTACCAAGACAAGGCTTATCACATCTAACCCTGGTCGTAAAACAACTAAGAAACATAGTTTACATCTGGACATGCCATAACACCTGACATGTCTTACAATTCCTTGGCACTATGTGGCATGTGTTAACATCCCCTACATTCCTTGACATGCTTTGACACTCCCTAGCACACCGTAGCACTTCCTAACATGCCTTGGTAGTTTAACATACCTTTTCACTACCTAGCATATAATTTTGTCACTCCCTCCTTAACACACCTAGAACTAATTGAAACTCCCTCTCACACACTTTCACTCATTCATTTCCATGCATTTTGACCTAGTGCTTCCTTATATTTCCCTGACACTCCCTAACACTCCTTGCATGCATTGGAGACCCTAGCTCTTAGCACATCTTAGCCTACCACCCTATGACTCTAGCATTCCTTGGCACTACCTAACATACCTTTTCACTCTCTACTTAGCACACCTAGAGCTCATTAACACTCCTGATCACAAACTCTTATTCATTCATGTCCATGAATTTTCACCTAGTGATCCCCTGTGTTTCCCTAGCACTCTTTAGCACTCCTTGACATGTGTTGGTACACCCTAGCATCTATGACATCTTGGGATGTTGCCCTGCCCTATAGCATGCCTTAACAATGCCTACATATGTTGTAACTCCCTCCTTAGCACACCTAGAACTCACTAAAACTTCTAATCACAAAATCTTGTTTGTTCATTTCCATGCATTTTGACATAGTGCTCCCTTATGCTTCCCTAACACTCCCAGCTAACATTTCCTTGCAAGCATTGGTACACCTTAGCCGCATGCCACCCTAGCACTCTAGCATTTGTTAATGTTGCCAAGAATTCCTTGTCACTCCTACATAACACACTTGGAACTCACTGACACTACCTGTCACACACTCTTATTCATTCATTTCAATGCATTATGACCTAGTGCTCCCTTCTATTTCCTTAACACTCCTTGACACTCCTTGGCACATATTGGCACACCCTGGCACTTGACATGTCTTGACATGATTTCCTAGCACTATATCATGCCTTGGCACTACCTAGCATACTATGTCACTCCCTCCTTAGAACACCTATAAATTTCTAACACTCCCTATCACACACTCTTATTCATTCATTTCCATGCAATTGAAATCAATCCTCCTATTTGTTTCCCTGGAAATCCCTAACATGCGTTGGAGACACATCCTAGAACCTAGCACATCCTCGCATGTCTTAATACTTTGCATGTATTGGCATGCTTAACATGCCTTAGTAATTTCTAGCATGTGTTATCACTTCCTAACATTCCTTGCATACCTTGGCA
>APFE031189399.1:0-11450 GCA_000404065.3 Pinus taeda
GATTCACTTAAATAAAACCTATTCTTGAAAATGGGCGATGGAAGGTTGTAACTCCTAATTTCAAGGGCTAAATTTACGTTTTTTACCCTCTCCCTTAAAATAAGGTGGGCTATTTGAGGTGATTTGTAAAAATGTACTATGATACAAAATATTCGCCCACTAAAAATTTAAAACCCCTTAATTTCGCCAAAGGGCGAACATTCGCCCCTAAAATTTTCTATGATGGATCAGATTGCCAATGGCAGTGCTGGTGACATTACTTCGTGGGATGAAATGAAGAAAGCTTTGCAGACCCATTTTAGTCATCAGGATGAAATGTGGGAAGCAAGGATGAAGATAAAGTTCATAAAGCAGATAGGGAACCTTTAGACATATCAACAGGAGTTTGCAAGTGCGGTTCTGGAACTTCCTTACATGGCGGAGAGGGACAAGGTGTTCAACTTCATTATCGGATTAAAGCCTTGGGCATGCAATGAAGTGAAGAGGCAGAAGATTAAAACACTTGAGGAAGCTTTTGCTGCTATGGACAAGTTGATGGAGCATTATGAGGAGACTTCTAATGATAGGAAGAAGAAGTCCGATAAGCCGAAAGAAAAGAAGAAGGATGATGCTTTGAAATCGGATGATAAGTCGAAGACGAAGAAAGCCTTGAAGTGTTGGATATGTGCTGAACCACATATGGTGAAGAATTGTCCTTCTAGACCGAAAGTGGCTGCGATTGCATAATCTAATGCAAAGAGTGAAGAAGCTTATGTGGGGATGATGCAGATACTTGGTGGTGCTGCTGATACAGAGGTGATCTCTCGGAGGGATCCTGAGAGGAACAAGTTGGAGTATGTTTGGATGAAGGTTGAGGGTGCTGATATACTCACTATGATGGATAGTGGGGCTACTGACAACTTCATGGGTGAAGATACTGCGAGAAGGATTGGGCTGAAGTTTGTACTGATGAAGGCACAAATGAAGACAGTCAATTCTCCTCCTGATTGTGTTCTTGGTGTAGCTGAAAAGGTGGACACAACACTAGGTGAATGGATAGGGAAAATCGACTTCACTATAGTGCAGATAGATGACTATGAAGCTGTCCTGTGAATGGAATTCTTGAAACAATTCGATGCTATGATTGTTCCACATTTGAAGAGGCTGTACATTTACGATGGAAGGGAGGATGTACCCATAGGTGTTCCAACCATTGGAGTGAAAAAGCTTGATTGTAAGTTGGCAGTAATGAAAATGGAGGATGAGAAGTGAATGGGAGATGTGAGTAAGTGGTTGTCTATGGTTGAGACAAAGCTTACCGAGTAGTCATTGATCATCAGGACACTTTCTGATAGTATCTTGGATTTGTCAAGAAGGCTAGAAGTGGTTGAGGATGATGATGATGATGATGAGGCTTATGTGAGGCCAAATGTATGAGAGGAGGATCGCGTCACTTATCTACAGAGAATGGAGATAGAAAATCCTGACAGATGGATTGAGATGATTAGTGAGGGTGAGCCTTTAGGCTCTACTCCCTCCACATCTTCTTAGATGGCAAAGAAGATGGGGCTCATTGTTAGCTGCTCATGGCAGTGAGTCCTTAAAACAGGTTGAGAAGGTATGGCAAATGGTGCAGGGATGGCTTGGCATCAAGCATCATGACATGTTGCAGATGGGATGGGGTTTCCATGGACCTGAGCATGGGTGAGATTCTTGGTGAGTCCAAGATGTGGCAGAATCTGAGATAGACTGGTAAAGGCATAAGGATGTTCACTCTCATGGCTTGAGCATGACAGTTGGATTAGCTACCCAACTAGTTCAAACATGGGGTCTGAAAGTGCACGAAGAGATGTTGGCATCAGGTAGACAAGGAGGACAGTTCATAGGATGGGACGACACATGATGGAGATGGGAGTTCTACATATGTTGCAGGGATGTTTGCAGTATGTGGAGGAGTTGACATCATGGACCGAGGATGAGATAAATGTTGATGATCTTTGTGGATGGCTACCAGGATGGTATGTTGTCGAGGACGACAACGATTTCAGGTGGAGGAGGATGTAAGGACTTGCGGTTTTTGGCACGACCACCGGCATGAAGTGCGACGGCTGTTGGTGAACGAGCAACTTAGAACGACAAAGTGCGAGCTCATAACGGAAGTTGTGGATAACAAGTAATAATACACATGAGAAGGAGGTGGGCAACTTGGTTATATAGCGTGGGGAGCATAGTTGGATTTCCCACAGGCCGACCTACACTTGGAGCAAGGCCGACATACTTTTTGAGGGCGTTTGCGATGAGTAGGGGCGTGTAAACATGTGGAGGATGAGTCGGCTTGGGCAGCTCGACTCGCCCTTCCACTCATATATATACAACGAGGTTTGGAGCGAAGATCCATCATTCGATCAAGCAACGAATGAGCTCATTTGGTGATGTGAAGGATAAAGGTGTGAGGTGCAGATTGAGAAGGAAAGGCGCATATTGGAGATGCGCCCATTCTTGGGCAAGGCACACGGTAGCATGAGTTCGATTATTGGTTGAGGGCGCGAGTGAGGGTGCCGAAGACTTGACACGGGTATCTCGGGTGGCTCAGGTGAGCACCCGCCCGTCGTGCAAGGGTAAACGGTGGAGACTTGGTGGAGTCACCCGCTGGTGCGAAGTTGGTGAATGGTTGAACGTTGGTGAAGCCGGGTGAACGATGGAACATTGGTGAAGCTGGTTGTGCGAAGGGGGTGTCTTGGTGACTTGGTGGAGCCACCCGCCTGTCGTGCACGAGAACAAGGTTCAGTTGTGAAGTGCAAAAGGCAGCTCGTGTGAGGGCATGCCCGCTCGCCTTGGACAAGGAAATCTTGGTTGTCACATAGTGGTGGGATGATGTTGTAAATTTGGCTAAGTATGAAACTTGGGGTTTCCAAGTATATTTGTAAAGCATTGTAACTTTGTAAAGTTGTATAATATATTATTCAGGCAGACTCATTGTTCAGGGAGTTTCCCCTCCCTTTATATTGTGCAATTGTGTTCTTCATGTATAATTGCTGATGATAATGAATGTGTATGGGTATTCATTGGTATAAAGGAACATTAATAATTACTTGGTTGAGAAACACAAACTAAGTAGGATAAGTGGTTAGGCGTAGTCCACGAACATAAGTATTGGTGAAAAGAAAGTGTTCGGTGGTGCCGCACCTCGCCAAGTGCGGCTGAAAGACTACGAGGCTTCGGCGTCGTGACACCGCCCCTCCCCCCTCCGACACACGATCAGAGCTCCTCACAACAAAAGATTTGGACAATGAAACGTGGTAAAACAAACTGAAGATCGTTAGTTAAATGTAGATGTTTGGCGAGGAACGAATGCAATTTTGGTATTCTATATGGTGGAAGCACAAAGATTCTTTAAATATTTGTTTAATTCAAGGTGTGTTTTTAAGACAAGTGTATTGCATGGTAACTAGACAAGTGCCTCCTCGAATTTGTGCAGAGGCTGGGTTTTTCCTATCTGGAAGAAGGGAACATGAGGAAAAAATAAATCTATACAATTATACGAGCTTAACCTTTTGAAAATAGGCCATTTATATTGTGGAATTTTGTTCTAGATATGTATTTTGTTGGTGAAGTATGCAGGAAATAACGTCATTGGCTACTTACCTTTGAACTAAAAAGAAAAAAATAATTTAGAGCTCTTCAACATATGTCTTGGAGACTAAGGATTTTTTTTCTTTTTTTCCAAGAGCACATTAAGCTAAGCAATAGTTTAAAGGTCTGTAAATTTTTTAGGAAATGTTGTTACAATGAATCAATTAGATCATTATCTGTTCATTCATGCGATGTCCTTCAGTATGGATTTTCATGAAAGCATCTAGTTCTCACTAGTTTTGATTATGCTATTAATTCATGATTTTATGAATTCTTTTATAGCATGTTATTGTTGTGCTCAATGGTGCTAGAATTGATACATTTGTAGGTCCTTTGCAAAGGCAGTGAAAGGAGGGAACATTGAACCCTGTGCGGGAAAGAAGTTGGAAAGAGCTGTGATTTTATAGAGATATGAATCTTTGCAGATGAAGGGGTATGTGTGGGAGAATGGAGATAAATCCCCAATTCTACTTATGCGAATGGACTTGTTTCTTCCTTCCATCGCAGTTTGAGCCAATTTCTCAGACTATTTCTGGAACAAATAGTTTAAGACTCATTTCCATTAGATTGTGCTTATATGAAGGTCAAACATGGAGATGGATAGTCAGTATTATTGTGTTTCATTGTGTGGAGATTTTACTATGTGTAGTATAGGGTATATATGGGAGAACGGGGGTGCACAGGGAACTTTATTTGGCAGGAACGAAATCAATGTTAAAATTTTCCTTGTGTGGAACATTTATTATGCCAAGGATAGAGTATGTGTGGGAAAGCAATTGCATAGAGCTTCAAATTTATATAGTTATGAATCTTTGTGGAAGACGGGGTATGTGAAGGAGAATATAATAATTAATATCATTATGCTTCATTTTGTAGAGTTTTGCTGTGCATATGAAGGGGCATGTGTGGGAGAACTCGGGCGCGTTTGGGAAATTTATTCAGGAGGGATGAAATTAGGATGGGGCATTTGCAGGAGAATGAGGGGTGCATAAGGAAATTAATGTCTGTTATTATTATTATGTTTCATTGTGTGGATAGGGAACTATGTTTCACATTCATGACATAGTTGTTTCATTTACCATTAAAGCTATGAATCTTTGTGGACTAAAGGATGTGTGGATGAATATTATATGTTTCATTATGCTGAGCTTTGACTGTGTGCAGAATGGGGCATGTGCGGGAGAATGGGGTATACAGAACATTATTCATTAGGGAGGAAACTAATGCTAAAATAATGTTAATATGTTATTATTATGTTTCAATGTGTAGAGCTTGCTTGCGTGAAGCTTTCCTTGTGCAGAGATTTTATTCCGAAATAGACAAAATTAATTTTAAACTATTTTGCATTTAAAATTTTTGCAAATTTAGCTAATAAGGCCCATAGTTAACATGTCTGTAATGTCTTGGTTTTGTTTCTTTGGTTAATTTTTTCCTGTGTAAAATTATAAGCGACCCACATTTTCATTGTAAGACCTAGGAGTTTTAATAAGTTTAAGTTGATTTCAAAAAAAGAAAATTCTACACTTGTGCGGAGCTTTACTTACATGGAAATTTCACTATGCAGAAAGTTCCACATAAGTAAGGCTCCACACACTGTTTATTCACACAAGAAAGGATCCACACACTATTTATTCACACAAGTAATGCTTCGTACATTGCTTCTCCCTCTTAAGAAAACTTGATAATTATGGTAAATGTAAATAAATTTTGTTTATTAATTCCTAAGTGAGAAATTTCATGCACATTGTTAACAAGGTTTCATTGGGAACCCAATTCAATATAAATGAAAAAATGGTTATCATCTAGTAGTGTTGTCTGACTTGGCATTATTTCAAAGCATTAAAATATTAAATCTGAAATCATGATTTTCAAAGTACTAAAATATTAATATTAACATATATTTTCAAAATTAACATAAATGCATACATGTGAGACTACCAATGAAGTCCATTATGCAGAAGAAGCTTTCAAGCTTTCGTTATGAGTTTCAAAGCATTAAAATATTAATATTAATGTATAAATTGTTACTAATTGACTTAATCAACACAATGGAAAGCTTCATTCAAATTTGAGATCGCAACATGTCTAATGTTGATGTTTATTAATAGTCTAATGTTCATATTTCTTTACTAATAGTCTAATGTTAATATGAATCTAGTGTAGAGTGTGCGAGTGGAATCGAAAGTTTTATTGTACGAAGCATTTTCTTCACTTCTTCTTTCCTTCACATATATCTTTTTTCAACATCTTTGCACTTCACACATGTATCTGCTCAACAATATGTCTTAGAATTATAGGAAAATGTGGAGATGTGGAAGCTTTAATAATGTGATGGGATAGACAATGTTTTCATTGTACGAAGTGCGAGGGAACTTCATTCTGCAAATCTTTGACTGTGTGCAACTTATTAATCTGTTATGAAATAATGTGCCAAAAGAAATATGTGTGACATAATTTTCGTTCATTGTTTATGAATTCTCTTTGCACAATGAAATCTCCCCGCACAATGAAATCTTCCTGCGTAATGAAATCTCTTCGCACAAAGCTCCATAGTTAATTAATTGGTTAAAGGTTGTGTAATGCTACACTAAACCAATCAAAATCGAAATGGAATAAAATTAATATATCAATTTCATTTAAAAATGCAATGAATAGCTTCCATTATGTACAATAGAGAGATATGAGAAAAATGTAATAAAATCCTTTTCCGTAGCATTGAACTCCGAACAAATTTAAAATATGAAGACATTCAACATTATTCAAGTTTCCTAGTGAACAAAACTACTTTGATGTTCCATGTTGTTGGCATATATATACCCATGACATAATACGATATCTCAAAACATAAGTCTCTAACATTAAGCAATAGAATCACAGTAATAAGAACTATATCAAGTTTTAAATTTCAATCATTGTAGCTATGATTAAAATAAATAGATAAAATACAAATGCATACAATATCTTATGCAAAGCATTAAGAACTCTAATTCTCAGTAGGAATCGCTTATATTGGTAATGAAAATTCTCAATGGCTTAGTTCAATGGCCCACTCACTATGTTATTCTGGCATCCATTGTTTAACTAATTTCTCTTGCATTCAGGAAAAGTGAATGAGTTCGTCCATATGGGAATTGGGATTTGGCTCTCGTAAATCATAATATGGAAAGATTCAATTGCAAAAGAAAACAACCAACTGCATTGAGCAACTAGACTAGGTGCATTAATTAAATTAACAAATCCTGATGATTGAATACTAGTAAATAAAAAACAAATATGTGAATATTTAAGGACACTTACAATATGTGATAGCATATTTGCTAATTTTTTCACTATGAGTTGTTTTCCGCATCCATGGCCTGTTAAACCAATGTCTTCAACTTAGCTTCAATGGATTCTTTCATTGGACCCATTATAATTTGTAGCCTAACATGTTGATTAAATAACTAATTTTCGATCTCCATGGCCTCTTCTTGTAATTGAGAAACTAAGAAAAACTTCTCGTCATTAATACTAATAAAGCCAATTAACCATTTGCTAATTTATTTTGAAGTAAAATTAGTTGTATCACCAAATTGTTTTGTCATTGACTTTTTTATTTTCCAATTGAATTCTGTATGATGCGCGAGTCATCTAGAACTTGGAAATTTTGTGTTGTCTCTAGAAACACATTATTTATTCTATTCTTTACGCTCTCACAATGTTCAAAAATAATGTTTTCTAGTGTACTGATTCTTCTAGACGATCCAACTTTCATTTCCTCATTCGATTAGCATTTGGAAATTCTCTGTTTTTCTTGTCCAGATTAGGCAACAATTCAAGCCTTTGACTAAAAGCAAGTCATTGTTAACAAAACATTTGTCTTCGTTAATATTACTTCTCACCAAATCGAGAAATGAGTTGATTTCCTGTGCTAACCATAGCAGATCAAATTCCGCTTGCCATGCATTTACAATGATTTCTAAACTCTAACATATATTGGCGACAATATGACATTTCAACGTACTAACAAGTTTCAGAGATCTAATAGATCCATGAGATGTGCTAGCAGTGGGAATTGCAAATCGATGAGCCTATATTGCGATTGGAGTCATCAATAAAGGATCTAGATTTAAAACATTTTTTGGCTCTTCTCTTATTGCTTTCAGTACCAGGTTCTATGCTTCCCACTGCTCAATAGACACTGCAAGCACATTGTCGGTAGCTTCATGGAATATCATAATAATGATGGTTGAAATTATAGACATATGAACATTCAATTCAAATTTATCAATATTTTTTGTTTGTTATGGATCCTTATTTTTTCAAGTTTCAATGTTTTATTATCCTTGTTATAGTTTTCACCTTGAAAAGTGACAAAGTGATAATTGAAAATAGAAACTTCTTTGTCAATTTTCTCCTATTTTCTTATTTTTGTTCAAAGAAGTACTGGCCCAATCAAGTACCAGATCGCTTTCAATTTCCATGTTGACATCTTCTTGACTACTTCTTGTTTCCAAGGGACTTTTGGATTTTTCCAATTGAGTCATGTGCATTTTCTTTGAGATAAATATTCGATGAGGCTCATTGCCATCCCTGCTAGTTGATAGTTGACCATGAATCAACTCTATAGTTTCAATATATTTTCATTTTCTTTCACTCGAAGATGAAGCCAGAGTAGTTGTAGATGTGTAAACTAAAGATTACACAAGTTTTCCACCTCTTTGTTTTCCCTTTGTTTTAGTGTTCATACTCGCTGCTTCAACAATTTCTCTAGTACTCATTCTCGGTTCTTGATTATTGCTTGAAGCATTGTGACTCTTTTCGCTTTCATGTGCAAGTCTTATCAATAAGCTTTCACTTTTGATAGCACGTATATGTGTGATAAATAGGCCTTCTGGATCAATGTCTCACCAAGATTCAACTTCTTTTAAATTAAAACGATGCAAAGACTTCACAAACTCTGTAAGGTGGCTTCCATTCTTCATGGTTACTCATCCAACGATAAATGGAAAAGAAATAAATTGTATTTTCTTTTTCTGTTCAATTTAAATTTGCTAATTACAATATTTATTGTAGACTTCAACAAGAAAATACATGTCCATAACAATTCTTGGAAGCAATAATGGTTTACCTTGAAACCCATAAACTTGAATAATTGTAGTATTTCCTCTTTCTTCATGTATCCATTTTCCCAAGAAGAAAAATTACACTTTGCCATATTTTCGATGGGACCCTTGTCCAGTTATAATGCAAATAACTTTCTTTACAAAAATATCTTGAATTAGAGAAAATTTTGAAATAGCTTCTTACCTCTACAATATGGGATAATAGAATTGCATCGGTTCTTCCTTAAAATTGAAGTTATGTTTTTGCAGCAAGTCATCAAACACGTGAATCGAGAAGAGGGTTCTTATCAGATACACTATCATGAAGAATATACCTCTTTTGAATGAATTCACTAATTGAAAATCCAATTCGTTTGAAATAAGATCATCCCAATCGCATACACAATATTTTTTATATGAATAATAGAGCACGTAGAGAATAGATCTTAGGATAGTCGCCATAGTTTCTTGGTCCATTAAATGGGAATACATCTAACAAAACTCTCGAAATGACTCTTTAAACAAAGTAATAGCTAGAGAGGAAATATTATAAGGAAACTCAAAAGTTTGCGAAATGAAATTTTGTATGATGTTCCAGCCACCTGCCTGTGACTATAAAAAATGATTCTCTTTTCTCAAATTTAAGCACATATCCGGAATTGATAGCTTGAATATGTGTCTGAATGCCTCTAAAGTCAAATAAATAGGAGTATTATTGGCCATAATTGCTCTTGTCTTTAAATCAAATTTATTTGCGCACAAATAAACGATTTCTTTGAAATCAAATACTTCTAGAACGGATGCAACATTTGCTAATATGGTAGACAAAATATGATGCAGGAGCATCAGAACTAGCCAGCAATGTGGAAATTTGTCCACATGTTGTGGCTTGACAGGGTGAATTTCCTTCAGGGTTTGTTCAAATCCAGTTTATTGAGGAGGGCGATTTCTCAAATAATTAGTTATTATAGTAACTTAGTGATAAAATTTGTTAAAACAGGTGTGTGCGAGCACTAATAGGTAGGAGATTTTATTGTTAATATTTTTTAAAATTAGAAGATTGCGTTATCAATTTGTTAGTGGAGTTAATGTGAGGAAGTTGTAATAAACGAAGAGATTTTTCTTCGTGGGGAAGGAGTCTTTGTGGGAGTGTTTGTTTTAGATGAGCGAAAAGCTCTGAATAATAGGAGAGACTCTGTTTTTGAAAGACTCTGTTTTTTTGGAAAAGAAAAGCCGAGATCATTCTTATGAACAGGGATCAAAGGCAAGTTTCTGTTCTGCGAAGGTTGATGGTTAGAAATAGCGTGTGCGCTCAATGTATGTTGGCTATGAAGACTGATATGAGTGTTTTTTCTATGAATTGTTTGAATTGTGGCAATTTATGTATGTAAACAACCCCACAGAAATTCTGAACGAGTCGGTTAATATTAATTAGTTTTGAAACTGTCAGATCCGTTTAATTTATCTCATCGGAGCAGTTGAATGTTGGTTGATCCGATTGTGCAGTGTTTAATTGTCAGATCCACTAAATCGCAGAGGGACAGCTAATGCCTGTTCGCCATGGAGTTCTCTGTTGATGGAAATGTTCAAGCATCCATTTCTGTTCTGGATAAGAGTCGATTCCTATGTCTAACGTAATGCTGTGTTGGCACTGGAAAACCAATGTGTATATATGCGTATAGCCATTGAATTAATTGCTGGATCTGGTGGCTATCTATGCGTCGGAGTTTGAAAATAATCATTTATGTAGAAATCGATGATTAACACAGCGCCATTCCAAATCATTGCAGACGGAAGAAAGCGCATACAGAGTTAGATGAAATTTTGAGGGCCACGCGGATGTTTTGGGAATAATGTCGTGTTTATGAATTCATAGTGCTTCTGCATGTTTATGTTCGTGTTGTATTAGTCTTCATGACTTTGGGTTCTGACTCATATAAAAAGAGGCATTATTCAATTGACTGTGTGCGCAGTTTAAATCTGTCATATGTCTATAAAAGAATTATATGGCTGCGCTTTTTTTATGTTTAAGTTGAAACAAAGTTTTTAAATCAGCATTCCGACATTTTAAAAATGAATGACATTGGTTTGTATGTATAGAGAAAGTCTGTTGCTTGTAACCATAACGGATTGCGCTCAGCGTTTTCAGGTTCTTCATCATTTTTTTGGTATCGGAGCCAAAAGATACAGGTGGTTGCAGCCAAGATGCCGCTAAGGCGAGGAATTGGTCGAGGAAGACCAGAACCAAATGCAGTCCTGATAGAAGAAGTGCGGAGACTGCGTGAACGAATGGAGACAATGGAAACAACCCAGAGAAGAGCACCTGATGAGAGAACTGAGAGTTCTTCAGAAGAATCTGATGAAGAGGTGGAAGTAGGAGAAGAAAATGAAACTGCCAAAGTCATCAAGATGCTGGAAAAAGTTGGCAGCAAACCCAAGATAGAAATTCCTATGTATGAAGGGAGTTTAAATGCCGAGGAGCTCATGGATTAGATCAGATCCATAGATCAATATTTCTATTATGAAGAGGTTGAGGAGAATAAGAAGGTGAAGTTTGCAGTCACTAGACTGAAGGGCCATGCAACCATCTGGTGGGACGAGTTACAGACATCAAGAACGCGAAAGGGGAAATCTAAGATCAAGCAGTGGGATAAAATGGTAAGCAAACTGAAAGCCAAGTTTTTTCCTAAAGACTATCATTTGAATCTTTTTAAGCAGATGCAAAATCTGAAGCAGAAAGGAATGTCTGTTAAA
>APFE031189408.1:3146-26862 GCA_000404065.3 Pinus taeda
ACAGTCATACTATCCTCCTTGTCAAGCCTTATACCTCTGCTCTCCATGTCAAACTTCAAGAAAGAGAGAAATTCATTAAAAATCATGTTTATCTCTGGGTACGTAGGTTCTCTCTACCTTGCCTGCGTGTACGGATCCAAAGCTCATTGTACCTGCATACTTGTACACTCTGTAAGTCAAGGGATGGGTTCGTACTCCTGTAAAGGTTAAAAGGTGCGAGTTTCATCTTAAAAAAGTTACTTGTGGTCATTTCTAGAGCATTCTAGAAGATTGTTTGACGTGTATTGAGCGCCTCCAGATGGTTCATGCATCCCTATGAAAGAGGAACTTATCCCATCAAGAGAGGAGCTACCCCATCCAAAAGAGGGAGTATCCCATTGATGTGGGACCTGAATAACCTCTTCTAGAATGCTATAAATACAGGCATTTGGCCAAAGGAGGGGAGGTTGAAAGCTGAACATTCTATAGGGTAAATGCTGCTGGAATTAGGACTTCCATTTGTTGACTTGTGAGGAGAGATCACTATCCTTCCTTGTTGCCATAGTGGGAGTGAGTGAGCTTGTCAAAGTAGAGGAAATCTCTTGCCGGACCCTGGAAGGAGCTTGCACAACACCAAGGCTCAGGTTGTAATGGTTCCTTTGATTATTTAATACAAATAAGCCCATTCTTCTCAATGATTTGTTAATGAATTATTTCATGTATTCCTTGGTCTATATGTTGAATATGTTTTGTTTTATGAGATATTCAGGTGTTATGTAATCGTTTGATTGTTAGTGAATGCAGGTTTCAAAGTGAAGGAGGAGCTCATCTGGATCGACGAGGCTAGACTACTACAACAGCGTTGGACTTCAGGTAGGATCGAAAACACACTTGGTTTCTTGTATGATAATGCGTGTTTAGAGAAGGATTGCTCTTAATTGTCATGTTTGTCACTAGAGAGTCTTAGGCTATTAGGGAGGTTAGTTTTGTCAGAAAAAATAACTCTTTCCGCATGACACCCAGTGTAACACTTCTCTCACACACTTCTCTAACACACTGTCAGAACTGCGCAATCCTCAAGGAACCTTTCCTTAACTACATGCATTGGTTTCCTTTATAGGAAAACAAATGCAACTGATAGTAATCTGTCCTTGACATTTAGCTCAACTAGGTCTTTCTTAGAACATACATGCATGAGTTTTTAATGAGAGAATCTTCAGTTATCTAGAGTACACTTGTTGAGTGCATGCCTGCATCAACTGACTCATAACTCACAATTAGTTCCTCAAACAGTTTGGAACTAATTTAACTGGACTTAACTAAGTAAACAGAGCTAACTAATTACAACTTAAATATAACTCAATCTTATCTCCTTAATTAAGGGATAATCTCCTTAATTTAAGGGATAACTATTGCATGAATTTAGAAAGACTTCTAACTTGAATTTCTCCAACTAATTAATCCATAATGAATTAATTAATTAACTCCAAGCAACTCATGAGACTAAATTCGAATTTAATTCATAATTTTAATTCAAGGGCAAATTAAAATTGGAATATTCTAGATTTTATTTTTATCATTTCTTGTTTCTATTTTCAACACTTGTCTCTTAGATCTCAACTAGAAGAAGCAAGGAATCAAGCACAAGGAGATGAGAAGGTGATGGAAGCTTTGGATATCATAGAAGCACAAGTTGATGAAGCAGAAAAGGAGAGAAACACCATGATATGCCAACTAAAATAAAAGGATGATGACATCACCAAGTTAAGATTAGAAATCACTTCTCTTAAGGCCCAATCATGTGAAGCAACCAAGATGAAGGAAGAAATGGATATCATTCTATCAAAGAGGGATGAAGAATGCAATAAAATGAAGGAAGAGATTGTATTTCTTAAAAAGGAAGTTGACTTTTTGAATAATAACTTGAAAAGTTCTCAAACCCTAGATGGCATTCTAAGTCATCAAAGGTCTCCCCTTGATAAATCATGTCTTAGCTATGTAGGTGAATCATCAAGCAAGAATGATAATACTTCAAACAACAAGGATGTGAGGAAGCCAGAAAGAAATTTTGATGCTCCTAGTTCTAGCAAAGGGAAGGAGAAGAGTCAAGACAACTATGGAAGAAATCTTACTCCAAGAAGGCTATCGTCAAGAATACAAAAGGCAATGAATATCATTAAGGAATCCCAAGCCAAAAATACTTCAGAAGTACATCAAGGAAATCTTCATCTCCTAGGTATCAAAGTATATTTCTTGGTTATTGCTATTCTTGTACAAAATTTGGGCACATGGCAAAATATTGTAGGGCATATCACAAAGACAAATATAATGGTCCCCCTCAATCTCCTAGAAGTAATTTTTCAAGAAGAAGTCATGATTTCTCATTCATGAACAAGATGGAGTCCTTCAATTTCCATAACATTGGTCATATGGCACATGATTGAAACTTGGCTTGGGTACCTACAGAAGCTAGAGTGATAATACAGAATAAAGTTACACAAGTATGGAGAAGGAAGAAAATTGAATCCGGAAGTCTCATGAACACTCTAGCGAACAACACATGTTGTTGATTTGATGAATCCATCCTTGATATTACAAGTTTTGATGGTGATATTTTTCCAATTAAGAAAAGATAGAGGAGTTTATGCACGTAGGAGGAGTTGATTGATTATCTACCTTTTCCATTTCCATGAAGGCATGCAAACACTTAGGGGGATCAAGTTAATTAAAAAGGAGAGCATGCATATTGTTAGCGGGAGCTTGTGATTCTTCGCCTTTCTTGCAAAATTGATCCATGAAGAGCCCTATGAAACCCTTGATGATTCACACATGGACAATCATGCTCTGTAACACATAGATATACCTCTTGATGAATTGTCTCTCAGAAATTGTGCAAGTTCTGTAAAGACATCACCTACCTCATCCATGCATTGTGGGATGCATGTCTTGGCAATACTTTGGCACGT
Source organism: Pinus taeda (assembly GCA_000404065.3). Lineage (NCBI taxonomy): Eukaryota > Viridiplantae > Streptophyta > Pinopsida > Pinales > Pinaceae > Pinus > Pinus taeda. The sequence continues at coordinate 6,092 of APFE031189408.1, forward strand.
CTCATAATCATTATATAAGAATAGTGTAGTATCATATTCATTAACAGAGAAAAATGAAAAATCCAACAAATGGAATGAAAAAAAACAAACCAATAACGTCATAGTTCTTATTGTTCAACTAAAATCTTGAAACCCTACCTCTTTACATAAATATTGTTCTTCTATCTTACATTGTAGAGGCCAACTATTTATTGCAACTATTTTCCCAATATTTTAGTTGCATTTTTTTTATGATAGCAATATTGATTATGTTGCTTTGAGTTATTTTTGACAACTTTTGTGAATTTGATTTTAATTCAATTAAAAAAAAAAAACTATTATTTTTAGTTTTATTTTTTTAAAGACTTATTTGATGTTTTTATAAACATATTGATCCAGATCTCTTCAGCTATCAGAATTAACCAAGACATTTTATTTATGTCATGTTAATAGAATTTCATTTGAAACAGCATAAAAGAACCACATGTGCATGCTTAAACAAGAGGAAACATAATGATGATCAACAAACCAAGAAAACAACATATTGATAACAGAGTTCACCCAGTGTCAGTTACATCTCTGGGCCTGATGTTAAGAGTGTGGAGGTTGCTTCATTGAATGTTCCAAATGATGATGATGTACATGACATGTTCTTTGTCATAACAAGGAAAAATACCCTCAACAAGAGTGGTGTGTCTCTCCATGAGATGTTCTACCTATAGGAATTCTCACTCAAAATGGGACTTCCTTCAGCATGAAAACCTAATAAACTCTCACAATAATGTGACAACAAACATCACTCAACAAGTTGTTACATAGGGATCTCAACGATAATAGATCATCTCATCAAAACAAAAGGACACATAATATAACTGCATCATGAACCTCTATGTTCGAAGATGGCTGACAAATGAAAGGCTCATCTACTGAAAGTTGACTACACCGCTGAATTTCGAGTGACAATTAGTGTAAAATCGACTGTCAACTCGTCCAATTTTGACACCGTCAAATTATGGCCCTTTGGGAATCTTAAATATTCCCCCAAGATTCCTCTCCACTAGTTAGCTGGATATCTTCTACTCATATTGAAAATATGATCTCACCATCACAATCCTTGCGAAATTCTAAGAAGAATGAGTATAAAGTCAGCTACATTTTGAAAATGGAAAAATTTAGCCTCCAAGGGAATCTAAAGATTCCTCAAGATTCTCTAAAGATTATGCACTGCAAGGCAACTGAAATTCTGTTGCTCAGAGGGCGAATTTGACTTCACCATCGCTCTCCCTACGAAAATATGATAAAAATGACTATATACTTGACAAAATTCTGACAATGTGAAATTTTACCTCCCAAGGAGTCTTTTCAATATATTAAGGTTCTCTGCAAAGATTTTGTCTCGAAAAGCGTGTTAAAATTGTTCTGCCTCGGCATATGTGTCAAGGTTCCACACTACAATTCATGGTTCCACTTGGCTCACAGTTCCTCCTTCCATTTGCCACACGCTCAAGGTTCTGTCACATGTTGCTTGGCACTCTCTCTCTGTCAAATGGCACATCTAGGGATATAAGTAAAGCTGTGGAAGAGTTTACTATGAAACGATATTTCCACATTGGTTATGAGGTAATGTGTCAAGGCAAGAGGTCGGGGTTTCCAACCCTGCCAACCCCCACCATGCGATACTGTTTTAACAACCAATTAAAATAGTGTGTTGACCATAACCGTTAATTGTTTAATATGGTGCAATGATTTTTCAATATGGAAGCAACGAACATGTTTTAGCGTGACATATTGTGGTTTGTTGATGGCTGTTGTAATGCTCTTGGATAATGGTTATGTAATATTGCGGGGCCACCTATTGGAGGCCAACCCCATCACATATGGCATAGACTCCAGTGGCATGGGCCACGGGGCCAGGTTCCCAGTCAATGAGACCCCGATCCCATATATATATATATAATTGTTGTATTATGGAGTGGGGGTGACAACCTACCCCCTATATATTTACACTGATATGCATTCTCTGTATGGTCTTGGGTGAGAAAACATTTTTCACCCAACCAGTCACAGATATTTATTTTCTTTGTTATCAACAGTCAAAATTTGAGACGCGACTTTCCCTTTTTCATCCTTTTCATTCCTCTCCAGCTTATCATTAACTCAACAACCACAACTCACTATTAACTCAACAACTACATCCATTAACTCCCCACCTCGAATGATGGTTGTACTCGTTGCAGCAAAAGGAATTAGGAAACAATCACAGTCATTAACTCCCCACCTTGTATAGTGGTCGTACTCAGTGCAACAGAGGAATCGAGAAACCTCTTACTCTGATGTGATTAAATGGATTTACTGTGACTTCAAATTTCCATGTTGAACGCACAACATCTAATGTTTCATGAAGAATTTTTTCATATTCATGGCAATGAGTTTCATGCATTTTACTCCAAGTAAGAGAAGTCGTGAGGAATTGTCTCTCTAATTGATCCACCCCATAACATAGTCTTCCTCGCTACAGATGCATGCAGAGTTGATTGTGCAATAAATTTTTCGTAGAAATGATAAAGTATGCATGAATTCGATGTTGGGACACATTGATGTTGACGTGTAAAACATGAGAGCTTATTGTTGTTGCAAGTTTCAGTGGAAAAATATGCAACACATTCTTCCAATATTCAAAATGTAGGACTTCATTGATGACGATCCAATGTACTCACTCTTGCTGACAAGCCAAAACTAGTTTTCCTATATATTTCTTATTCCCTTGTTAATCCATAAACATGTCAGAGACCAGGAGGAATGTTGCAAGATCTCTGAACATTGGAAAGAATATGTGTGAGTGGATTCGCCACCATTTGTTGGAAGTGGAGGACAAAATAGATATGATAGATATTTGAGGAAACTCATGTTCAATGTCTTCGTACTTCTCCTTATCCCTAGAAGCCATGGGATCATGCCAAAATAGCAGTGAGAAATTAACATCTAAAAACAATGAGAATCATTTTACAGCTCAAAATTGTTCTTCTAATTCCTTTTTTGCATTCCCAACTATAAGAAATGCAGAGGTTATAAAGGTAAAGCCACAACCGCTTGAAGTGAAAAATAGAGAAGGTGTTGGCAGGCACTATAGAGGGGTGAGGTAGCGACCATGGGGGAAATTCGCAGCAGAAATTAGAGATCCCAATAAGAAGGGCACCATAGTTTGGCTGGGAACTTTCCACACAGCATAATAGGGCTCTCTCGCATATGACCATCCTGCCTACAGAATCCACAGAGCCAGGGCTATGGTTAACTTTCCCCTCACCCTCACTTACCATTCAGAAAATGACTGGGTCGGAGGTCACATGGGGCACAACAAGAAGAAAGGGAGAGAGAAGAAAAGGAAAAATTATTACACTTTTCGTTGTAAAGTTTAGTATCATAAAAAAAAAGAATATTTTTTTATAAACCATTAATGTTCCAATTGTTTTATGGTTAAAAAATGGAATGGGGATTCCCTTTGGTTTTTTCCAGCTTGTTTCTTCCTCAAAGCTAAACCTACAGAAGATATAATTGCATTTTCATGTTGGTCTCGAAACTAAATCAACATAAGATTAAATTTATTTTTCATGTTGTTTCATCTCGTGTTTGAAAAGAAATATACATGGTTATCGAAATTATTAATTAACAAAATCAAACATCTAGCCAGTGCAATGGCAAGTGCAATTGGTGAGGTGATGTTCATGTAAATGGAAGTTTTTTTACTTGTGGTTCCATGAGTAGTAATAATAGTGTTCCTAGTGATACCTCTTATACTTTTCATTATTAGACTGGATAGTTAGCTTTTATAATATAATGGTTAATTTTGATCTACATGGGACAAATGAAGTTTCATAAGAAAAATTAAACATAAGAAATGTTATCTGCTGCAAATCAATTACGTTGTAACATTTTACTTAATTATGTGGAGATTTCATGGATCTTAATATCATTGTGTTGCATTTAGTTAATAGTTATGATATTTCGTCTTTTACTGCTTCAGAGTAGGCAAGAAAATGCAAACTTAAAAACCGTTAGGTATAAGGTTAAAAATCAATAGGTATAGGGTTAAAAACTGATGATGTGTAAGTAATAGGGTAAATAAACCTAGATTTATGTAACTGGTAAATTTTGGCTTTGAACCATGTTTTGGATTAGTGTAGTGGATTTTTATTCTAACAAATAGGAGAAGAATCAAGCCAAGTGTTGATATGGCATTTCATGATTGGTGGGGATCAGGCTAGGAATTTTAGCATATGACCAAGTGAAAATATCATGGTACTCCTAGAATAAACCCTTATAAATAGTACGTTCATTAGGGGAGAAAGTTTTCCCTTGAAAAATATCTTCAACAATGACGGGCTTACTCAAAATGTCAACTTGAATGGTAGGAGGTATGTTGGCCATGTTGCCTTCTTTAAAGGCCTTTGATGCTGGACTAGGATTTTTGAACCAGTTGATATGTCCTTAGGGGATAAAATCCTTTATTTCTATAACACACACTTGGTTCATAGGTGGTATAGATGGTAAAAGTGTTATTTCCTTTTGGAAGAAAGAAAGAGTGATGGTGCATGGTGTCCCAAGGATACTTTTGTGCTTTCATGACTTCTATGATGTCTTCATCCAAATGAAAAACTTTTATGAAATGTGAGAAGCTCAACATTAGGTCAAGGAGTAGACATTGGCACATGGAAGTACAAATGGACTTACAAGCAACTGAAATCATTTTAGATTCCATAAAGCCAATGGATGGGTGTTACCAGGAATAGTGTCCACTCGGAGCTGCTATTCCCACTAAGACTGGTAGCTATCTTAGAAACAAACAAGTAAAGTCTACTTTCGCTTTCCTTTATGAAAATAGATAAGAGTGGAATAAGGACACCAACCTTAGTCTTGCGCTTGGTTCCCTTGCCTGATTCCTCTCCTTCCTGATAGATCTTTGCCGTTTCTTCTTCGTCTGCCCAGCTTCAAAGAGCACCTATGGAATCAAAGCAGCATGCTACTATCGAAGAACAAAGATCTATATTCATAAATAACATAGGACCAGATATGTGTTAACCATACAAATGCATATACAATCAAACATACAAGAATATGGAGGAAAACTTGAATAGCATTATTAAGATCAAGAATAGAAAGGATTACAACCATATGTTTTGACCCAGCATCATCCTCCAGCAAGAAATCCCTTCTTCACCTCAAGTAAAGCTTATATCACCCAACACTATGAAGTTACACCAGAAAACCAATAGCACTTCTCTACCAGATACAAGATTCCAGCCTCCGGATCTCTGTGATGAGGGATCCATATATAGATGATTGTAGGGGGGTGAGTCATCTTCTAGGGTCTTAATTAGTGTCCTCTCTCTGATAGTCCTTGATTCCACTTGGAGACTGATGATCTCTTACTCATCCCTGGTCGAAAACAGAGAGGCAAGTGTCAGAGGGGAAGCTTCTGGAAGATTCCATGATCTTCCACCTCAGAAATTATCCTTGCTATTTGTCCATTCCCAACCATCACACGCTAAAGAGGGGCCATTCAGTATGCATTGCACCCTTTACACTGGGAAGGTGATATGCATCGCACCCTCTGCACTGGGTATTCAGTATGGTCCAGTTTTGACCATTTCTGAGTAGTTTTTAGTGCAGAACTTCTGGGAGATGATGTAATCAGCTGACCTTGTTCCTTTAGGCAGTGAAGCAACACTTTTAGGGACTTAGGAGCCCTCAGTTTATGGACATTTATTATTGGGGTTGAAGTGCCCAAAAATGTCTATAACACCAAGGACATGTTGTGTTGTAGTGGTCGTCTTTTGTTTTCCCTTATTGTTTTGTTTCTTAGGCCTTGATTCGAGATGCAATTTCCAGTAGTGGGCTTCATCATGCCCCTCTTTGTAACAATGTTTGCATGTGATTTTCTCCCCTTATTTTTTCACACTTGCATTCTTGTCTCCCTTCCATTTTTCACCATTATCTTTTTCCTTTCCCTTGAATGGCTTCCTCTTACTACCCTCTTCCTGAATGTTCGTTCCTCTAGACTCAAGGTGTGTGGCTTGCACACATACCTCATCTAAATTTTTTGGATTGAACATAAGAATAGTATGCTTGAAATAGGAATGTAAACCCCCAATATATTTCAGTAGTGTATCTTGGGAATTCAAATTTACTCCTAAAAACAAAGCCATTTTCCTAAACTCTTGTGTATAACCTTTAATTGTTTAGCCTTTAAGCTGCCTAAAATTCTACCATGTCATAATGGCTTTTTGCATATAGGATAAAGGATAAAACTGTCTTTTAAGTGTAGAGACAAATTCAACCCAAGTAATGGATATCTTACGATGGATTCAAATTTCCTCTTGAGTATTTGCTTCCCACCAGACTAATGTTTCTCCTTATAGCCTCAATGAAGCCAACTGGATCTTTATGTCATCTTCTTCAAGGTTTTGAATTCACTCTATACCTCCAATTGTTGAATCCAATTGTCAAACTTTTATGCATTCACCTCTCCATTGTACATGGGAAGTTCAAACTTAGTGTCCAATTTAAGTAAGGGAGGCTTTCCTTTTGGGTTTTTTTAATGAGTATGGAAAGTTTTAGTGGTGGTAGTGGAAGATGATGTTGTGTGAGATGATGAATATGATGAGGTAGATGACAAAGATGGTGGAGATGGAGGTGTCTTTCCACCATTCCCTTTTGAATCCTTCTTATCATATTTTTTATCCTCTGAGCTTCCTTCTCCATGTGGAGGTTTAGAACTCTCTCCAACCATTCTAGTGTTCCTCTCTTCATAGAGGACTTTAACCATCACATTTAAAGTGAAGAAAGATTTCTTGAATTCTTCCTCTTCTGAATAAGGACCTTCAAGCTCTCTTTCTCCAGACCTAATGGTTGTGGATTCATGCTGAAAAATTGGTACTGCTTGTACCTCTTCAATCTCAATTGAAGGAAAAACTTGGGGATTTTCAAGTGTAGCTGGAATTGGAACTTTGGGTGGTGGAGATTGTGGCCTTGTGGCCCTCCTTCTGTTGGGCATTACCTCAGGAGTTGCTATCAATATCTTCCCTTCTCCTTTATACAACTTTAATCTTGTAAGCATCACAATTTTTCAATCATTAAAACCCCACTTACACAAACTCAAGAAATCAAGCAATTCAAACTTGCTTTGATACCAACTTGATATTTTTTTTAATGCTAGTATTTGTTATGATAATATAAATTATAGATTTATAAACATGTGCTTTCTTATTGCTTCTTGTACTAAGTTCTCATTAGTTGTTTGTGTATGTAAATAGGTAAATTTCCTTAAGTTTAATATGACATTTATTAGAAAAATAAATTCAAAAACAAGTACTGAACAATAGACATTCGAAACACAACAAACCATCAAAGAGACACTTTAACACAGTGTTTTGATGAAGGAGTTTAGCCCTCCTAGGCTACATCTCCTTGGTGGAGCTTCCATGGATTGGGCCTATGTATAAAATTAATATGGAAAATTGTTGTTTTACAAAACTCTATGGCTCCTTCTACCTCCACCAATGTGTTTAGAATGTCCAAGTTAGCCAAGAATACCTCTTCCTAAGCTCAATTTGGTCGAAAATTTCCTTCTCTATGACTCAAACAGTCTTTTCCTGGAAAAGCTCCCCTAAATATGTATTAACTCCAGTTAGGGCTGCTAAACTTGGGGAAGCTGCCAAACTTGTTGGAGTCTGCTAAACCACCACTAGTTTAAAATCAGAGTTAATTAATTGTTAAGAGGTTTTAGCTGAGGTGATTAGTGCTTAATTACACGGATAACCCTGAAATGTTAACGAAGTTGTTGGCAGTTTCTACGGAGAGGTTACATGTTGCGGTTGGTGTCACATTTCTCTGTCGGGTTAGCTAACCGTAGCATTAACCGCATCCCTGCTACTCACACATGGATAGAATTAACCATCATAGGTTTATTTGTATAATCGTTAACATAAACGTTGTGTGTAATATCAGTTGCATTCACATGGGCGGTAACAACAAACATTAATGCTTTTTTTGGAACTGTCCATCAGGTTTAACATAATTGTGACCACATTGTTTATGGGTTGGTGTTCACATGCTGAGGGCTGGTCTACAGTTGAGCCCTCCTAATGCCAACACAAACAATGTTAAGCTTTAAATACATGCAAAGAACCTATTGGGTAAGCAACACAGTATAGTGGAGGTGGTTAAGACTTGCAGATGGTGTGCCGGAGGTCACAGGTTCAACCCCGACCTCCACCCAAAATTTTGGTTCCACTGTCGAGCCCTACAGAGGCCTTTGGGAGGTGCCACCAGGAAACCTCCAGGATTTCCACCTAGAATTATTTCATTGGCCCAAAAGCAAACTAATCATACTGTTCCACATCACCAACTGTGTAATCCAATAACACGCTGACACTTGGCAAACTATAATTTGATGCTTACCACCTTTGACCCTACCTAGTCACTTGCCACGTTAGTAGTACAAAATGATGACTATGCAATGAGTGGGCATTTTTTTTGCAAATTTTGCCTATTTAGAAAGGTGATCAGAACAAAATAAATTTCTCATGCAAACTTGGTTTTTAGCGAAATGCATTGTGTTAGGATTGTTTTTCGAAGACGAACATGGTCATTCAAGTTTCAAGCCATTCTGAGAACTTTGATTTTTGAGCTAAATACTAAGTGCCTGATCAACATCATTATCAATTTCATGGAGGAAAGATTATCAAGTAAGTGGCTGATGGTATAGATGGAGTCGACGCCCATTGGCAACGAACGAAATACCATAATTATCAATTGTGGTAAGGCATATCGTTCCATTGTCATAAACCTCGGTAATTTCTCAAGGGCCAGGCCATCTTGTTTGAATTTTACCTGGAAAGTCTTAGACTCTAGAGTTGTATAGAAACCCCAAATTCCCTTCCTAATTTTTTTTTTCTTTTTAATCAACTAGTCATTCCATTTATCTCTCTATCGCTATATTATGGTAGTACGTTGTAAGGAAAGAACATGAATTTCATCCAGATCATTGAGTTGTTGTGAGCATTGTTTCTATGCTTTTGTAAGATCCAATTTGAATTCATTGGCAACTATGAGAGTCTTAACATCAAAATCAATTGGAAAAATGGGTTCCTTACCAAAAACGAGTTGACTAGTATAATATCTAGTGGTACTGTGTCAGGTTTTCTGATAGTCCCATGTTGGGATAGGGTCTCCTAGGGTCAAATTTTGTAACACTTTTGTTAATACTGTAAAGTCTCTGCATTTTGAGGAGCGAAGTGTGAGTACCGCAGGTTGATAAGGGTCAAAGGGTCTTTAGGAAGGTTAAATCCCCTTATGTTTTAAAGAGTCAAGTTGTTTTGTGACCCACCCGTGGTATTGCAGTGAAGAAAGATATAGAGAGGAGTCATAGAAGAGTTATAGGAATCAATCAATGATATAAGTAAGAAGTGAAATATCTAGGTTTGTTTTATGTACGTAGGTGGAGGGTAAGGCTCTTGTAGTTGTGCGCACATAGACCTTGGTAATTTTGTAGCTCAGTGCGTGGGCTCGTGTGTGCGCAAGGTTGGAAGAGTCTGGAATTGAAGATCTAAGCATAATAAACGTTGTTTTGAAGAGTTATTTTCATATCTGTGTATTTTTTTCTATCTCTGAATTTATTGTATTTCTTATATGATTGAATGCAATTAATCTAAAAAAATTCTTAATAGATGCATGAAAAAGTAGATCTGCTTATTTATATGATGTTATGAATGTTTAGTGCAATCAGCAAAGGGGTTAGATCTGTTAACTGTTAGTTGTTTTAATTTATGGGTTTTAAGGGTTAGCGTTCATGAAGGTTGGGATAAAGGCCTAAGTTTAACATAAACACGTCACATAGTCCTATGGATGCAAAAATTTGGTTCTAGCATCCCCCAATACTACCTCGGGTGAGACTATAGCCTGTGCTACACGGGTTGTTGCTGAAAGGACCAGTAGTGTAGGGTTTTCTTGGTTAGCCCAGCTAACTTTGAACCTCGGTCCAAGACACCTCAAGCCAAAAAATGGTTCTATTGCTAGGACTTGAATCTATCTTAGGAATGTGTGATGTGGCATAAGTGGATAGAGACTAAGAAGGAGATTGAAAAGTGGATAGATCGGAAACTGCACGAGTTTGTAGCTTAAGAAAATAGGAATTTGCATCTGTCAAAAGAAAAGTGGTTGAATAGATACATGTATACAAAAGAATACAATTCTGGTTACATCACCAATTCTGGTGTTCTCCGATTAGAAGAAATAATTCCATGTACATGTAAATGTGTCCTGCATAGCGTTAGGAGAAGTGTTAACCCAACCGGGCATAGGTATTATCGACTAGCTGATTTCATTCACAAGAAGGAAGTTATCTGAGGCCTAGAAGAATTATTCAACCACAGAGCATGAAGGGCTTGCAATGGTGTATGTGCTCCATAAGTTCAAGCATTATTTGTTGGGTGTTCACTTCAAAATGTACACAAACCATTCAAATTTGAAATACTTGGTGAACAAGCCTATGTTGGGGGGGTGGGGGGAGAGGGGAATTTGTATATGGTTGCTGCTATTTCAGGATTATGACTTTGAAGTAGTTGTGAAGATAGGGAGATTGTTGGACTAGATCACCTTTCACAGATTGAGAATGGTGACGTGCCTACAAGTCTAGATGAAGGATTGCCTAAAGCGTAGCTCTTTGCTATGTGTGTTGTAAATGAACATTTTTGCAGACATAATCCAATTTTTTTCTATGGGTATAGCTCTTGAAGGGTATATGACACAGAAGAAGAAAGAATTGGTGGTTAGGTCTGTTGATTTTTTTGTCATTGTACGACATTTGTATAAAATGGGATTGGATGAAGTTCTGCGTAGGTATGTAACAGATTACGAAAGACAAAGTATCCTCACTGAAGCACATGGAGGAGTTTCCGAAGGACATTAAGTTGGAAAAGTGACTGCGCAGAACATCCTATGAGCTAAGCTATGCTAGCCAACTGTGCACAAGGATTCCAAGGAATATTGCAGGGAGTGTGATGTCTGTCATAGAATGGGGAGGTCGTTGCTAAGGGATGAATTTCCTATGAATCCACAAGTGTCATTACAGGCATTCGATAAATGGGCAATAGACTTTGTGGGACTGCGGGTTTGACCCCGGGACCTTCATCCTCCATATTTGACTTCCAACCAACACACCAAGTAGTCGGACATTGTAAAGTCTACAACCCATATTTTATATAAACACATTTTTCCCAGTTGACCAGGGTCAAAGCAAAGGAGCACACTGAACCTAAAGTTTGCATAGATTTCTAGGCAGTGGAACCGTGACTGGCACAAATTTTGAGACAAATATTCTCTGATGCAGGGGAGGAATATTTAGATTCCCTTAGAGGTTGATTTTTGACAGTTGCAGAAGTATATGAAATTTCTACTCATTTTACTCAGTTTTTCACAAGGAATATCTTGGTGTAATTATTTTTCTCATCTGAGCATCAAATCTTCAGTGAACCTTTAGGGATGAATCTTTGTGGAATCTTGACAAATCCTAAAGATTCCCTAGGGGGCAAATTTTCACAGTGAGAGAATCATCCCAAATTTATACTCCAATGAACTAGAATTTCACTAGGAGTTTGATGGCATGATTGTTTTCCTGATATGAACAACTATCTTTAGTCAACCTGCAGATGGGAATCTTTATGGAATCTTAAGGAATCTAAAAGATTCCTTAAGGGCCAATTTTTGTCAATTTCAGAACCATACTGACTTTATACTCAATTTACTCAGTTTTTGAGAAGGCATGCAATGGTGAACTCAGATTTGTCATCTGAGTAGTAACACTCTAGTCAACTAGTGAGAAGGAATATTTAGGGAATCTTTGAGATTCCTGAGGGTCTTGATTTTGATGGTGTCAGAAAGGGGTCGAGTTTATACTCATTTCACATGATTTCACACCAAGAATTCAATGGTGCAGTCCATTTCTTCAATAGTGGTGTGAATTTTCATACCATCCCAAAAAATGGAGGTATAAGGTGCCTTTTGTACATGCATGTAATTTAGTTTTTGCTAAAGATTAATGAAAGTGGCCTCCCCACTTGGAGCAGAGCCCAGAGACGTAGTCCACAATGGGTGAACTCCGTTATCAATATGATGTGCTTTGATTCTCATGATTTCCTTTTATTTCCGATTATGTTATGTGTATGCATTTTATGATTACATGTTATTTTATATGCGATTATGAATACATCAATAAAGTAAAAAGATCCAAATCAAGTTTGGTATCAAAGTAGGTATTTTGTTGATTTGAATTGCAAGTGTATGATAAGCATGGGAAGGCTCCAAAGAGGTGAAGGAAAACTTAAGTTCTTTGAAACAGAAGTGAGGTGTGTAGCACAAAGAAGGAAAATGGAAGATGAAGATGCTCAGATGGAGGAAGAGAGAAATTATCACAAGGCCTAATACACCATGGCAAAAAAATGGACAAATTGTTTGTAGAGTATGAGAAGACAATGAAGCAAGAGAAGAACGAACGAGATGATCATGCCTCTGTAAATCACGAAGGAGGAGGAAAAGAGCCTCTTGAAGCTCCCTCTCCATCTTCAGGAAAAAAAAAATCACCCTCTTTTCATCATTCCAGAGGTAGAAGAACTCATCAAAAACCCCTTTTTCAAGTTGGATGTCAAGTTTGATTTACCTATATTTAGTGGAGAATCTAATGCAAAAAATCTCGATAACTAGATAAGATAGGTTGAAGTATATTACCGCATACAACAAATGAAAGAGGATGAAGGCAAGATCTAGTTAGCATCCCTTTGATTGAGTGGCACTGCTCTCGTCTAGTGGGAAGGAAAGGTGGTAATAGGAGTTGTAAACTTCTTTAATCTTGGTTTGAGTTCATTTTTGCTTTAAGAGGACAATTTTACCCATTGCGTCACAAATAGAAGGCCATCATGGAATGGGAATATTTGAAACAAAGTAAAGGTCAATGATTGAGGTGGATATTGGTGGTCACTTGCCTATTCCACTCGCATCCCCACCATTTTTTCTTTCTGTTTTTTAGTTTCATTAATTGTAGCAAAATTGACTATTTTTAGCATTTTTTTCGGATCTTGAACTTCTGGAGCCATTTTGAGGCCCTAAACGATATTTTTTGTAGAAAATGGGTTAACACAATACTTTTTCAAATGTGTGTAGTTGAATTTTGTAGTCCTCAAATATACCTTTCTAATGAGATATTATGTGAGTTAAAGAGGGAATGTATGCCAAAATTATGAACTTAGGATGTTGGTGTACTAATTTAACAAAATAGGGCCCATAGTTTTGGTGCTTCATGTCACGGGGTTAGGTTTTTGGATGTTTATGGTTTTACATTATTTCTCAATAATAAGTACGCCTTCAAACCTCATTGTAACATGGTTCAGAGACATGTAGTGACCACATCTCTTTTCATAGGTAAGATACCATCGCCCAAGCTAGTTTATTTCAATTATGTTTGTAAGCATATTTCAGTTCTTTGATATTAATGAAATTAAGTGCTATTTCTATTACATCTCTATATTTTTTGTTATATCTACATTTTGTTGCATTCCTAAGTTTGGATTAGTTGTATCAGAGCGGTCTGCACTTTCTCTGCTTTTCTTTGCATGTCCCCAATGAGGTCGGGGTATAAGGAGTTAGTGATTGAATTGGTTGAACCCTTGCAAGGCCATCCTCGAAAACTCCAACGACCTCCTATGGAAAAATAAAATAAAGACAATGGAGTAGGAGATCCTTTTAAAATGTTTCTCAAAGAATCCCTCAAGAAACAGAGGAATGCGATGATGGAAAAATTTTTCCAAGTCCTTTGGCGGCTACCCATAAGCAACACATCTTCTTTCGGTAACCACTCTCGGAGCACCACTCCATTTAAGGTACAAGTTAACTTTCACATCCTCATATTTGAAGGTCAGATAGATGCAAATGTCGTAGATAAATGGTTAAATCTATTAGAAGGATATTTCTCAATTCATGAATTTTCCAACCGGGAAAAGATTACATTTGCACTCGTCAAAGGTGCCCCCCACATCAAGGACTGGTGGGAAACCTACTATGAGAAGAGGGGTGAGAGTGAAATCTCACTATTCTCAGCCGCACCCACTTGGAATTGTTTCCAAGGAGTAGTATCACCCTGTGGGAGCCTAATCGTGTTGGTACAAAAGAAGGATGGGACCTAGAGACTCTGTATTGACTATTAGGTGCTGAACAAGATCACTACTCGGAACATGTATCTGATCTCATGGATTGATGACCTTCTCGACCAGCTTAAGGGGGCCAAATATTTTAGAAATATTAACTTGAAGTTTAGTTATCACTAGGTACCAATTGAACCCTCTGATGTGTTGAAGACTACCTTCAAATCCAAGGAGGGCCATTTTGAATAGATGATCACGTCTTTTAGATTGACAAATTCCTCTGAAACCTTCAAGAGGCTGATGGATGTCATATGGTAACCCTTAAACAACTCATTCGTGGTGGTGTATTTGGATGAAATTTTGATCTCCAACCAGAGTTGGGAAGAGTACCTCCACCATATTCGGCAGGTCCTCCAAACCCTGCGACAACACAAGTTGTGTGCCAATTTGGAGAAATACGCTTTTGGTATGACCCAAGTTCAATATATGGGGTACATTATTGATGAGCTAGGTGTGCATGTCGACCCAGCCAAGATACAATTCATTTGATATTGGCTAGCCCCAACCACTCTAATAGAGCTTTGTAGCTTTCTGGGCCTTGCCAACGTCTACCACAAGATCGTGTTGGGGTTCTCTCATATCACTTGGCTCTTGAGTCAAGTCACCAAGGGAGGAGAAAAAGAAAAGTTCTTTTGATCTGAATCCCAACAAAAGTCATTTTCCAAATCAAAGCATTGCCTCTGCTCCGCACTAGTGCTCACATTACCGAACTTGAAACAACCATTTCAGATTGAGACAAATGCCTCTAACTATGTTATTGGTGCATTTCTTACTCAACAGGGGCATCTAGTGGCATATCAAAGTGAGACACTTTCAAACATAGTCTAAAAGTATACCACCTATGATAAATAGATGTATTCCATTATGCAGACCTACCGATAATGGAAGCATTACATTTTGGGGAAGGAAACAATCACCCACACAGACCATCGACCCTTGTAGTTCATACAAACACAAGGGAAGTTGCAGAATGATCACCATAAAAAATGGTCCACATACCTGCAAAATTTCCATTTGAACATTAAGTAAAATAAGGGAAGGACCAACAATAATGCATACTGCCTTAGCCAACTTCTAGTCATGGTGTTGACCATCGTGCTCGACTCTTGTGGGCACAAGACTATGGGGTTAGCACATCTTTACAGGAGTGATCCAAAATTCGGTAACAAATACCAGACACTCCTGAAAGGCAAGCAAGTTCCAAATTTTCACCTCCAAGATGCACTATTATTCCACCTCGGACACCTCTGTGTTCCTTCAAGTGAGCCAAGGTGATTTGGGAGTCACACTACAGTCGAGTCTCTAGACATTTCGGGTTAGAAAATAGTGATAGTCTTGTAGAAGTATTTTTATTGGCTAAACCTATGACAAGATGTTGGAAAGTACATCAAATCCTACACTACCTGTGCCATTCCCAAACTCACCATTAATAAGAAGGGCTTATATATTCCTCTAACTACTCCTAATCGACCTTGGGAATCCATCTCCATGGATTACATGTCATGCCTTCCTTCTACAAAGCAAGGCAACAACTGCATCTTCATGGTCATCGATAGATTCTCTAAGATGGTTGTTCTTGTAGCTTGCAAGAAGAGTGTCACATAAGAATACACTACTAAGATCTTCTTTGAACGAGTGTGGGTACACTTTGGGATCCCATAATCCATTATCTCAGATCGAGATAATAGGTTCCTAAGTACATTTTGGTCTATTCTTTGGTTGATGTTGGATACCAAGCTCATTAAATCCATAACTTTCCACCCCCAAATTGATGGCCTTACACAATTACCAAGGCTATAAGTGACAATGATTGTGTGCTCATCATTCCCCCATTCCTTGTTCTGCACCTAGTGTTCAATGTGGACCACCTTCTACTATACTTTCCACCATTTCTGGACACATCAGACATTGAAGAACAACTCACACTAATAGAGTTAAACCCGGACTGCATGGAACATGCCACAACGGATCAAATCATGGACACATAGATCAATAATACTCACCAACAACATATACAATTGTATTGCATCCTCAAAGTTGGCCAACTCCTGAACCAAGGCAAGTGCCTCGCTGGGGACCAAGTTCAACAGAAGTTTCCCCATCTCATGGAGGCAGTCAACACAATGGGGAGCATTGCTTCCTAAGTGGGGAGGATTGATCCAGGTGGATACTGGTGGTGACCCACCTATTCCACTTGGACCCCCACCAGCATTTCTTTCAGTTTTTCAGTTTCATTAATTGTACCACAATTTACTATTTTTGGCAGTTTTTCGAGTCCTAAACTTCTAGAGCTATTTTGAGGCCCTAAACGATGTTTCCTTTTTAAATAGGTAAAAAAAAATTAAAACTTTGATGTTTTTACTCGAATATTTTAGTCCTTGGATAAATCTTTCTAATGAGGTATTATGTGCATCAAATGAAGATCATATGCCAAAGTTACGACTATAGGAAGTTGATGTACCAATTTACCCAAATGGGGCCCATAGTTTTGGTGCTTCATCTCCTAGGGTTAGGTTTTTGGATGTTTAGGGTTTTCCATTTTTTCTTAATAATAAATAGGCCTTTGAGCCTAATTTTAACACAATTTAGAGGCATGTAGCCACAACATCTCTTATTAGAGATAAGCTACCATTGCCCAAGCTAGTTTATTTCCATTCTGTTTGTAAGCATATTTCAGTTCTTTGATATTAATGAAATGAAGTGTTATTTATGTTGCATCTCTATATTTGTGGTTATATATATTTTTTATTGTGTTCTTGTTTAAGTTGGGATCAATCAAAATGTTCAAAAATTTACAAAGGAGTTTAGAAAACAAGCATTAGCATTGAATGCTCCATTAGACACTTCTTAGGCACTGATGAAATATATTGGTTCTTTGCATAGTATTTTCATCATTCATTGTTATTGTTTAAACATAAGACTTTTGAGGAAGCTAGTGTGAAGGTTGTAGATCTTGAAAGTAGGGGAAGCATCAGAAAGGAGACCACCCAAAGAGGATAGCAACAAATAAGAGAAAGGAAGCAAATCCCTCTTGTACTCATTGTGAGAAAGAAGGCCACGATGAAGGATGTTGTTGGAGACTACATTGGGAATTGAGGCCAAAGAGACAACAGAAAAGGGAGGCAGAAGACAAATGCAACTGTGCAACAAGACCAAGAACCTGAATCTGAGGATGATGAGAATATTACAACAATAGGATTTGTAGGTGTTGGAAAAATTGACCTGGGACCATAATCAGGTAATGAAATGAAGATTACATCTCTTGGGATTTTTGAAGATGGACCTATTGACTTGGGTTTTGATTTGGGCGATGAGACAAATATTTTAACAAATGCTGCTGAAAAAATGAAGAGGGCATCAAATGCTACATGGCTTCAAGAACTCAAAGAGATCAACCAAAGAATTCAAGTGGAGAATGTTGAGCTAAAGAGACTCCTACAGGAAGGAGAGAAGGAGAAAAAAAGGTTGTAGCATTAGTTACAAGCCAAGGAGGAGGCCTTTGAAAAGTTGTGGCATAACAAGGCTAAGGTAAAAAGTGATTCTTCAATTTCATGTTCTTTTTATGATGACGGTTTCACTACTTTTGAGAAACGTACTAGAGGAATTAGATCAAAATTTTTGAAGAAGATGGGATATGAAGGGAAAGGCTTCAGAATTAATGGTCAAGGCATTGTGAATCCCATCAAAGTGGAGGAATTGCCTCATTATGCGAGAATTGTGTATCTCAGAAAAGAGGTTGAAGAATCATCCAAGACAATAAGTGACAAGCCAACGACATATGATGAGAGCACTTCATCACATTCCAGTGATAGTGAGGATTCCACTGGCACTTATTAGAGGGGCACCAGGAGTAAGCATTCCATGACGATCCAAAAAGTTTGGAGGAGAAAGAATCATTGTAGTCACTACAACAAGGTTGGAGACTAGAGAGCCACGTGTCAGATACTCCATGCCTAGAAAGCACCTATGAATGAACTAGCTAGTGAAGATGTTCAACAAGCAAATCCAGGACAGGGAGATGACCCATTCACTTTGTTGAGTAAGAGATGGTTTTTATATATATACTATCTTGTCATTGCCGCATTTTGTAAATCATGTGTTGCAATATAATTGTGAAAGTGATGATATGGTTTCCATCACTTATTAAAGTGATGATGATTTTTTGTCCTTTTTATTGACAACTTGGTTATTGGTTTCTATTATGATGTAAACTTGACCAAAGAGTGTGTGTTATAAACTCTTGGAAAGTATGGGGTTGTTTGAGTCATCTTTTGTCTTCTATGTAATTTTCAAAGAATGTACCACAGTTTTGCATGGAATGTAGATGTTGAAAGTGTGGCTTGACAGGGACACATGCAGTGTGTAGGATGTATTCATGCTTTTGGAAGACAAAAAGCTCCTCAATGGAGAGGAATGATCCAGGTGGCTCCAAAAAAAGCTTAGAATTCAAAAGTGGCTTTGAAAAAACTTGAATTTTTTTTTTTCGGATTGAGGTGTAACCAAGATCAAATCGAATATCTTGTCGTAAGCTTTCGAACAATGCAAATGGCACCTCAATCCGATTTCGTATGTGAAAGTTATGGCCAATTGAAATTTTGGTCAAAATAGGTCCATGGGTGGCCACTAATGAGGCAACAATTGAAAATTATTGGTGATGGATTCTGGTAGGTAGAATATCTCAATTTTTCACCTCGTTGATTTTTTCAGTGACCCCAAAAATTGGGCAACAAAATTTTGTAGAATTGTTTTATAAAAATAAAAAAAGCCACCCCACTCCACCACATACGTATTAACGTATTATATATGGTTTGGGTTTGTGGGTGACTGAGACCCCGCCCAACCACATATCAACCATTACATAATATGTAGGGCCAATGGGGCTGGAACCCGCGCTATTTATTGGTCTGCCTACCCCACACAACGACCCCATTACAAAGCTCGAACGTTAACCCATGACCAACGTTAAAACAATCGACTTTTTGCCAAAATAAAACATGCTGCCAAAATTAAACACACCCAAGAAAAAACATAATGCATCGTATGGGGGAGGCCCATGGGTTTGACCTCGGGACCTCTGCCCTCCAAATTCGACTTTCAACCAACACGCCAGGTAGCCAAATGTTGTAACGTCCACCACCCAACGTTTATATAAACACACTTTTCCCAATCAACTAGGGAGGTAGTAGAGGAGCGCATGGAATCTAGAGCATGCACAAATGCCAAGGTAATGGAACCATGCTTGGCATGAATTTGAAGACGAATATTCTTTGATGCAGGGGAGGAATCTTTATATCCCCTTGGAGGCTAGTTTTTGAGAGTGTCAGAAGTACATGAAATTTATACTCATTTTAATTATTTTTTTGCAATGAATTTAATGGTGTAATCAATTTCCTCATCTAAATGAATCAATGGAAGCTTAAGGAATCTAAAAGATTCCATTGGGGAAAATTTTTCATAGTGACAGAATCATGCCAAGTTTATACTCAAACGAACCAAAATTTCACCAAGAGTCTCATGGCGTGATCATTTTCTTGATCTAAGTAGAAGATATTCTATTAGCTTGCATAAAGAAATCTTTTTGGGATTGTGAGGAATCTAAAAGATTCCATGAGGGCCTAATTTTGGCAGTTTTAGAACCTGCTAGCTTCCTGCTGCAGCAGGTTATTCATTTTTCATGATTGGCATTTCACAGGCCAAATATGTCGTACTTTGCTTGCTGCAGTGCTCCATATTTTCTTAACAGTCTCCAAGTGAAGAAGGCTACTTCAAGTTCATTCAATTGCCTTCAAATTTTGTAAATTTATCCTGGTATCGCTACTTTTCTGTTAAAGGGGGGTCCAAACAGTTTAATCTTGGTCTCCATAGGTTTAAATTTCTTGTTTTAGAATATAGAGATTGTAAATCTGTCTAAACAGTTCAATCTTGGCAGATTCTTAGATAGGTAGAGAAGCAGAGGAGCCCAATAGCTTAATCTGGGCTCTGGAAGGAATAAGGGTAGTATGTAGATAGGAAAGCATCAAAAGAAAAATGAATGATGGGTTTGCAAGTCTAAGTGCACCCCCAAACAAAAGAAAAAAAAATGCTAGGTAAGTAGGCTGGGTAGGTAGCTCTGAGGTTGTTGAATTGCTGACCAGTTCTAGGTTTTCAGGTGTCATATCATTCAGGACATAATCAGCAAGGATCTGTATGCAAAAATCTCACAAGAGGTATAACTGACTCCCCTTCTCTATTCTCCCCAATCATTAACTAACTTCCCCAAAAGAGGTCAAGATCTGCTTGACACCTCTTAAGTTCCATCATCTTCATAACACTGGCTTGAGTAAAGATCTCCTTTACTCTAAGTTGTTCCATATTTTCTCCTAAAGTATGGTCCTACCCCCTTGTAACAGCCTAAGCTCTCCCGAACTTAGCACTTTCCTACCATCTCCATATTAACCACTAACATTATTATTTAGCTCCCTATGCTTCCCTTCCCCTTATTAATATTAAGTAAAATTCCCCTACGTAATATCCCTCCCCCTCGTTGAAAAATAACCATAAGTA